>WAAG01077777.1:8679-24288 GCA_013390105.1 Tichodroma muraria
GCCCTCTGCTCCCAGTGCTAAACTGCACGTAGGGTTTGAGGTGGCTGAGGGAGCCACCACAAAGTCCAGGGACATACCGGAGGGATTCTGAAAGGTGGAAAAAAAAGGAAGCAAGCAAACTGCAAAGTGACATCATGTTAAAACTTGTGGTGAGTGTTACGGAGAACAAAAATGGCTGTCCTGGTGTGAGATCAGAGGCCCACCTACTGCACACTCTAGCTTAGAGCAGCAAACAGCAAATATTTGAAGATTATGAAAATAAAAACAAGCATCTAGTGAAAGTTCTCCAGAATACTCTCTGGTAATTTCTAAAAACTTTCAGTTTAGGGACCTCCTAAGGCAGAAGTAATATCTCTGTATATAACAGTCTTTGGTAGACTTTTCTTCCAGGAACTTATGCCGGCTTTTTGACCACTTATACGTTGACGGCATCCATAACATCCTGCAGCATCCACCATGCTCTACAGTCTAATTACACACATCTGAGAAACCACTTCCTCTGATTTTTTTTGATCTGTCACCTAGTGTTTACATTGCTGCCCCCCACTTCTTGTTTTTAAGAGGCAGTGAACAGTCATCCTTCCTGATGCACTTCCTAATGCAGACCTTTATCACATCCTCCCCCAGCCACTGCTTTCTCAAGGTGAAGAGCCCTAGTCATCCTAGTAATTTCTCACAGGGAAGCTGCTCCATACATCTCTTTTTGTTGCTCTTCTCTGATATTTTTCCACTTCTGCTACATATCTTTGATTTGGAAGACAGAAATCCTAATGTAGAAATGCACCATGAATTTCTACAGTGAAATCAAGATATTTTTGATTCCATTTCTAATCAAGTCTTATTTTACCATGTGTTTTTCTGATCATTACATGAAGACTAGGCTGACAGATTAATAAAGCTATCGGAACACTAAAACACGTCCCTGGATATCAACAATCCAGACTCCATCATTTCATATGTGCTCTTCATATTTACCTACAACTTCCTAGTAGGAGAGCCCGAGTCCCTCCTCCAGCCCTAGTTCTAGAGCACTAAGAGTATGAACACATTCCCCTGTCCATAGAATTGTGAGGATGACAGCACACCGTTGAATAGAAAGGCAACTTGCATAGTGTTCTGTTGTACAGCTGTCCAATTGTCTGTTTTCTCCATTGGTACCATGGAGATTTGAGGAAACAGGTTACACCAACAACTCCTCTGCCAGCGGATGAAAGGTGAGGAGTGTTGCCACTCCACCACCATTACACACAGTGCCACCACTCCTCAGGTATCAAGAGAAGATGCTTTTCACATCAGAAGAACTCTGCAATATCCACCCAAGCAGCAGAGGGCCATGTGTTAGAGTGAAGAACCTGAGCTCGGGAATTTCTGACCAAGGTATGGAGTGTCAGGGTACTTGGTCGGTTGGTTCAGGTTTGTAGGATTACTGGAGAAACTTTAACAGACAAATGCCATTTTAAAATGCATTGTTCAACGTTTTGCACAGATTATTAAGAACACAATCCTTTTCTTCCATAGACATTTGGCATTGCTATTGGCAAAGACTCTTTACGAGTCCAGTCTTGCATTCATGCTCACTTGCATGCACAGTAGCAAGAACAAATAACTACCCCTAAGCAAACTTCAGAAGGACAGATCAGTATACATATATGCTTGATTTTACTTGAATATTTTATTATCAAATCTAGTATTAAAAAACCCCAGCAGAACTACTAAATAACCAAAAATCTTCCATCAGACTTGTTCTTATACTCCTGTCTTGTTCCAGTACTCATTTCTGGGCATTTCCTATTGTTTCTTTGCCAGGTCATGAAGCAAGACCAAATTCTGCTCTCTTCTGCTGAGGTCACTTTTTATAAAAAGACAAATCCAGTGCTATCAGCACAGGAAGAGGAGCTGAAAACAGCAGTAGTTCTGGGTTCTCTGGTAGCACGACTGAGAATCACAAAAGGTAGTGAGAGCTTGCTCTGAGCCACAGACCACAACAGCAAAGCAGAAGACTCCTTCTCAGCTGGTCCAACTGCTTCAAGCAGCCTGGAGGTCTCAATGGACAGCATCAGGCAAGGGGAAATGACTGAACCACTGGTACAGAACGCTGTCCTGCAGAGCTCCACAGGTCTTTAGGCATGTTATAGACTAAGTTTACCTCCACTGTGATCCACTTCAGATTTAGTGAGCTGGGAAAAATCCTTTGTTTCACTACATTTGCTGCCACTACTGATAAATGTGTAACAAAGGTAAAGGTGGTGCAGATAAACCAGGTTGCACAGAAACCTCTTTTAGGCAAAGTCCTTTCTGCAGTAATCCACTCACAACAATCATCAGTGAAAAGACAGCACCGCTAGTGACCAGAGTGGAAACTTCTTTACCAAAACATCCTGGTGTAGACATCGCCTAAGTGAAACCTTCTGTGCAAGGGAAGAAGTTCAGCGTCCCGGCCTGCCACAGAAACACTGATCGTATGTGATAAACAAAATACCTGTCTTCTTTTTAGGTTAGAAAACAGCCCTCAATAGTGTGTGTACTTTGAAGTTATCACTCACAAGAATAACTTTCAGAGCTTCATTTTGCTTCCATGCAATACTACATATCTTCTCCACTATATCACCATAGGTGGGATTCTGTGGCATAGCTCTCTCAGTCAAAACAAGAAAAACCACTCTGAGAAATAACATTTAAATTCAACATTCTCCTTAACATCGTTTTTTTATTTTCTCAATCCAGAGCAATCTTAATATTCCTGCATTACTTTAAAGGCATAATTGTACAGAACAAGCAAAAAATTCTAATTCTAATATTGAAATCTTATATGGTCTACAGGTAACTGCTAACTTGGCTTGTTTTATTTCACTGAATAGTTGCAATGACACTGAGCAACCAGACCACACCAGATTTGGAAGAGTTTTCATACTGCATCACATTATTCTTATATGCCAAAATTTCTTTTTCAGATTCATGTAAGAGGGCTGGTGACTCAGCAGAGCAGAATCAATAATGCAATGAGATGGATGAACCCCTGGACTGTTTTTCTGTGATTCCATTAGATTTCAGAGTCTACACAGTTCCAGCATGTTCTAGGTTTACTATTCCATTTCAAAGAATATTTATTTTTAGAAAGAAACAGTGTTTTTATGCTTCAGAGAGAAAAAGGTTAGAGGTATAGTGGAAAGATGAAAGCCCTTCTGCCTCTTTATTATATTTAAAATATTTCAACATCTACCAACCCAATAAGCCAAGTTTACCTATCACAATTCTATATGTTGCACAGTCATATGAACACAACTCCTTAAAACTAAGCTGAAAGAAGTGGGAAAATGCCAGACAAAAATAAAAAAAAAAATTTTATTTACATAATAAAATATTACAAAAATAAAACCTAAGAAGGACTTTTTCAAAACAAGAAAGAGCTCTGTATTTTTAGAGGATCTAAGAAAACAGAATTGCAACTCAAGTCATTGCTTGAAGCACTATCACAGTATAACCTCAACAACATTGATACAAACACACCTGCCAAAAAAAAGGACCATCAATAACCTCTGAAAACTGGGAAGAGTCCTTGCAGCAATGTGACTTATTATCACACAAGGGACAGTTTTCTGACAAACCATTTCAGCTCAAGCTCTCTGTGGAAGCAATCCACTTCCAAGGGAGAGGAGCATTTTGGAGCACGGGTATCTCTCACTATTGCACCCCGCCCCCCCGCCAAAAAAGCAGAAACAAAGTCTTTGAAGTTGCGGGAAAACACCTGTGAAAACATACAGATTTTGGAGAAAACTGGTGTGAGAGACATAAGGTGGAAGGTGTGCCACCACAGACATCTTGGCACTGGCAAAAACCCTGAAGTTTAAAGTGAGAATAACATTCCAAGAACAATAGCAAAATTTGCCAGCCCAGGGAAATGTTTATGCAATAAAGGATGAAACAACTCCACTATACACACATTTCCTAAGCAAACAACTGTGAGTTAATCGAGGGCTTAAATATATCCCATAGTGTTTAACAAAGGATGGCATCCCTATTCTCAGGCTTGGAAGCTGCATATCAAGTTTTGGAAGCAGGGATTTTGCAGCCAGATTTGAAAACCTGAGAAATATTAAGCTGAAGAAGGAATGCTGACTGACTTCTTATAAAGGAATCATCATGCATTTCGTTTTTCTTTTCAATACTTTCCACTCTCTATGTACCTTCACTAAAATATCAGCAAATGCAGTATCACTGTACTATATCCCAGGCTTTACGTGACGTACCCAGGATCTGAATGGCCTCTGGTTTTGAGCCGAGTCATAGGCTATCACAGGCAAAACCAGGAGAGAAGAGAAAAAAAGACAAAATGATCAAGTTCCAGCAAAATGACCCACCTTCTCTCCCGCTACAGCTGAAGCACTAGCGGTAAGAAACCATCTTCTGCACTCCAAAAGAAACAAGTTTGTGCCAGCAGATAATGATCCTCACATACAAGCTGAAATTCTTTATTTTTTCCCACTGTGGTGGCAAGACTCTCCCCGATTGCTTATGCGTTTATTTCACCTTTTATTTAAAAGAGTTTCCTTTTCTTGTTCATCCAGGCCAAGGGCCAACTCCTCTTACATCTCTCTTCCTAAGGAGTGCATCCTGGTCTGCAGCAGCCCTGCCAGGCCCTTCCTGCACTGCTCCTCCTGATGCTGGTGCTCTGCTTCATACCCTCATTCATCAGCAATTCAAGATGGACCTAACTAAAAATTATTCCCTTGCTTAACTGCATCACTAAGCAGGACATGGAAAAAAACATAAATGCAATGATACTAGATCAGTCTTGCTTTAAGTTCTACAGGTACTTATATTTAGGGTATTGTACTTTGAAATGTATTTATACATCTATTTTTAAAACAAAGTTACTTGTGTTCTTTGCTCTCCTCTCTATTAGTTGTTTAAAAAAAAGAAGCATACCTGAAACCACTGTGAAATTGTCTAGTACAAATACTGTTCAAAGAGGAGTCTTTGGGCTGATTTCCTGTATGTAAATGTGCTCAGCTGAAAAAATGTCCAGGGCATGATTCCCAGACTACAGTACAGGAAAAAAGAGGAGTTCCCTGGTTTAGTTAACATCAGAAGGAAGACACAGGGATTCATCCAGGGAAAAGAGACCAGTTCATGACTCGTATAAAAGAGACCAGTTCATGACTCGTATGTGTGTGCACATGCACACAGAAGTGCAGGTACACGCGTGTGCGCTCCCTTCCCTGCCTTGCCTCTGCCCTGGCGGGGTGGGTGAGCTGGCGCAACATCCCCTCAAGGGAACAAGCTCTTGAAAGATCTGATATGACATTTTTACATTCAACTGACTGCATGCAACATTCCTTTAGAAAAAAATACATTATCTGTTTGCTTGCTTGAAGCGTCACAAAGATAATATTCACGTCTGTGACCCTGACTGTCTCTGGTCAAGAGGCAGAGAGATTGTGCAGACTGTGTTGCCTCCCAGCACCCCTGGGATGCCTGCCAGAGAACAGAGCTGCATTCCCAGAGGGGAGGGTCAGATCCCCTGGCCTTCAGCAAACACTGTTAGCAGTCCCTCTGGTGACTGCTGAGGAGGTGAATGGCACAGACAGGGGACTTGGCTTGCACAGCCCTACACTTGTGTTACTGATGTACACAGCAAAAACTACAGGGTCCTAAATCCAGGGAAAGAGTATTACTTTTCTCTTCAGAGAACCTTAGCCCCAGATTACTTGCCTTTCCATTTCTTCTTTATCACTGTTGACCTCCAAATTCCTACACCACCACCCTCTTTCAGCATCTACCAAAACATTCGTATCTGTTTTTCTACATTGTGGTTACATGTCCATGTGGGCTGAAAATCTTTTAAAGAATCTTATTTAAACATAGCTTCATCATCCAGATACTGTTTGGGCAATGAGCTATGCAGAGCCAAGCAGCATTACAGAACCTTATTTCAAAGCCTGTTTCCACTACTGGAGCACTCATTTTAATGTGAATCTAAATTACTGCCTTTCCCATAAAAACCTGCTTAAGTGCATTCTAAAAGAAATGTTGCCAAGTGCAGAAAAGCAACCTCTGCCCTTGGAAGTCCTTAAATTAAAGTTTGCTGAAGGCTGCCAGGTTAATCCAGGGTAGAATCAGTCTGTGTTTGTTCAGCCCTTCTGCTCTCCCACTCAACATGCACTCCTGGAGACGGGGTACCCCGATGAGCAGAACTGCTATTTCACCTGATAGGGCTGATCTGCTCATCGCACCCACCACCCTTTGCCTCCACACCAATAAGGTCATAAGCTAGCAGAAAAGCTGATTGTCAAAAGCATCACGTGCATTTTTCTACGTCTCAAGCTCATCCTGTCATGACAGTGGTGTGTACAATACCTCCTGCTGCCACAGACCATGACCACAACTGATCGTGTGATCGTGTAATGACAGTAACGAACACAAGTTTGATGTATGAGTATACAACTCCCTAATTTTACAAACTGGTCACAGAACTCGTGAAAAGCTTGAGAAGCAAGTAGATTTCACCTTTTTTATTCTAAACTTTTTCTGGGACTGCCATTTTTATTTAAGTCTACTCTGTAAAGGTTAAAATAAAATAAAATAAAATAAAAAGAAGTTTTGAAGACATCATGGCCCTACTAAGCCCAAAAGCGGTTACCCAATAGAGAGCACTGAAATGTATAACATCCACTCTGTAACCCATGTGCTCCTCCTGTCACTTCAGAAGGCAGGTAGCTCTTCCAGGGCACACAGAATTTCTGGCTATGTCTGATCAGGAGAGCACACATTAGATTAGAAAGCCTCTTGAAGTCTTCTTAAAGAAGAGAGTTTCTCTTCTGTGCTGTCAGAGGGTATCAGGCTTAAGGACACACAATGAACACAACTGTGTCAGCTTAGCAGTCATTTGTACACTCTTCCAAGCTACCTTTTTCAGGTTCTTAAATCACCAAAAACTTGGTCTAACAGCTACCAAACAATTTTTAAAATGTGGTACAATCACATATCCATTACAAAAGATGTACTTAAGCAATTTTGTTGGATTACTTCTGTTTAGATAATACAGCTGCATACAAATTGCTGTTGCATTTTAATAAAATTGTAATGTTAACAAGGTCCACATGGAAAGCACAAGTAGCTAAAACTTTGAGTAGACATGGACAGGAGAAAGGACTATGTTAGACCAGAAAACATAGCAAAAGAATATTGAAAGTTAGTAATTCAACCAGCAGAATGAATGGCTGACAAAATTTTAAGCAAACACTTTGCCTCTATGCTCACTTCTTCTATTATCTTCTCTGAGGGTGAGCCTTTACCATCCTTCCACTGCACCTAGTATTGGACTGTATCAAGAAAGCTACACTTTCTGAAAGGTTAGTAATATCTTTTTGCTGCCATAAGGGACTCTGCCTTACAGACAACACTGCAGGTGGGAAGATTAAAATAAATAAAAAAAATCCATCTAAACACAGACTCACTATTCAATACTGCCTTCATTTTCTGTTTTGTTCTTGCTATTTTTTCTTTCTTCCCAGAAATATTCTTGCCAGCTGTTTTTCTGTCTCTCAGTATTCTATCAACAACCAAGTATCACCATGCAGTGCTGGATCTCAAAGGCAGAATTAAGATCAACAGTGCTATGATTAAGTGCCAGCAGAAGAGACACAGCCACAAAACCAGACTCTGTGGCTGGGAGCTCATGGCCCCACTCAAGATGCCCCTGAGCACTGAAATTTTCACCCTCTTCCCCCCAGAGCCAGGAAAGAGATGGCACTTCCAGAAAGAACAGTCACCCTTGGATGACAAAAAGAGTTTCGACACAGACTAATGAGCATTGTCTGGTTCCCCAGTGAAAAAACATAATTCAGTTCTATGCTGATACATGCACGGGAAACCTATACATGGAAAATGCAGGTCAGATGAAGGCCAGTGGGATAAGGACCACAGGTATGTGTAGACATGGTATTCTCATGCTCAGTATGGAAAATATTCCACAGGCTGGCACATTCTTCAAATAGTTTTTCAAAATAATTATTACCACTTAGACCAATATAATTTACAACAAGCTAAGCAAATAAAATAAATAAATTCCCTAGTTATGTGCCTTAACCTCATCTACTTATCTTGAAAAGCAAGTCAGTTAGCTTTACTTCCAGTGTTCCTCACTGCCAGATTAAGGTTGCTATGGGGCACACAGTATTTGATTAAAGCAATTATATCTACTGGCATATACATATGTGTTTGTTTTATGCCATGGAAATATCCCCGTGCTTTTCACAAAACTGGATATAAAAGTTACACATGGAAAACCCAGTACCTGTGAATGCCCTCCTCCCAAACTGTAAACATAGCAGGAGACTTCTAATGTTTGTTTGAAAACACTTGCCCTAAGTGATAATCCTGATGGAAAAAAGGAAGTAATTTTGCTTACTCCTTGCCTTCAGGTGGCTCATTAAAACAGCTCTTATAAAAGAAAGAGGATATGAGTCTCTCTTGACTTTATGCTGAGGCTAACCATCTTTGGGGAAGGATCCTGGCAGCAAAAGAGTGTAAACTCAATTCTTTGTTTTAATTTAGAATTTAATTTGTCAGCAAAACCAAAGTTCATAAAGAAGGCAAATTTTGACAAATTGCAACTGCCATGAGCTCTGCTAAGAGCAGGATGTAACATGAATGTGATTCTTCAAGAGAACAAATTATAATCATTGCATCCAAACAAAAATTGCTTACATTAATAAGTCTGTTCTATAGTTTGCCAACTCTTCAGGCTGGGTACTAAGGAAAATTTGCTAACCTCATATTCATAAGATAAAGTGATCTGCAACACATCTACCGCATGTCAGCAGGACAAGATGACAGTTGCCCTGTCGAGTTTTTTGGATTACAATTAGCCTTTTCTTGCACTATAACTACAATACCTTAAATCTGTGCACACCTCTAAACAGAAGGAGGTAATATAAGCAAAGCAGTTTTCTAAATCTCAGAAACCTTATTCACCTGAATCATTTGCACCAACAGAGAAAATGTTTGCTTATAAAAATAGTAATTTATTTGTGTATCTAAAATAAAATACAGCACTTGTACTAGGAATAGACTAAGAATGTCTGCTGCTCATTTCAGCTATAGTATACTCATAAAAGTAAATGCTTTAGATATACTATGTGAAGTGGATGGATAGCATGGTAGAGTCTGCAGGGAAATGTAATCTACTACATTAGTATTACAAAGACATCAGTAAATAGCTGGAGATGTTCAAAGACTAAACACTTATCAGACACTCAAGACTGGGATTTACCTAGCTAACTTTATCAACTGGTCCCCTAGACTGTCTTTACAAAGTCTAGCAAAAACAAACTTGAGGAAGAGCTTCATTTGACGTCCTTGAGAGGAGACACACTTCAGAAATGCCAACTTCCTTCTCCTTGGCTCCAAAAAGATGGCAGGCCCATACCTGCACAGCTGTACCACAGGTGCCTTGAGTTGAATGCTGCCTGCCAGGCTGCTCAGGCAGGGCCAGCACAGCACAGAGGAAATCTGTAACCCAGCAGTCCCCTTGCCAAAACAGGAGAGATGAGCTCTGCTGTGGTTCTCACAGCATCAGCTGCTCTCAGCATTGCAAGCTCCATCATCACATCACATGAGGCTTCACTGGGTAATGAAAAATCATAATGAAATCTTACTACAAACTGCTCCCTGCCTCCTGTAATTAAATGTACCTCTTGCCCAAGCGGGAGATCTTCCCCATCTCTGTCTCCTTGATGCTAGGAAGAGGGAGGTCTTATCATCTACTTTTGTGGATAGAGATAAGCTAAGGGAAGAGAACCTCATTCCTGTTTTTTTTGGGTTTTTTTTCCCACTTTTCAAACATGAAAACACCGTTGTAGAATTGCATGAAAATTGAACTAAATCACTCACAGAGAAACCACACAGTTTTTTCTACGTCCCACCAAATCAGATGTCATGTATCAAGGAAAACGCCCACTTAAAAACTAGCACAGTACTGCACCAAAGAAGTGCACTCCATGTTCTCCTAAATATGTCCAAACTCTACGAGCTAAACTGATGAGCAGTGTACAAACGGGAATAACACTGGTGTTCAGCACAGCCCCACGCAGAAAAAGCGCAAGTGACTCCAAAGAAGCAAAGAGCACAGGAGATGTAGCGAGGGTACAGCCACGGCCATAGAGCCAACAAGTGTAACACACCCAGAAGCACATGGCGGGCAGTTCATTCTCCTCCAGACCCAGCTGCAGTGGCTGAACAGGATGGCTGACCCTCTCAGCTGCTCAGCACCAAGTACTGCCAGGATCTTACCATCCCTATGGCAGAGCCCTAATCCTTTCAGTGCAAAGGCAGCCAGGTTATCACGAACTGACTTGAATCATCAGTTCCCACTCAGCTCTCAGATTTCACACTAATGTGCATGAAGGACTTTCACACATTCATCTCCACTCTCTGCTGGCATGGGGCAATGGTGTCCAGCAAGATATCAGGAGTGAGCAGGCAGCAGAGCCAGCAGCGCCAATGGCAATTCACACTGCAGACAGACCCGCTGCAGCTTCCTCTCCCCCTTTGCTTCTCTGCTGCTCTGGGATATGCTTGATCTTGCTGAACCAATTCAATCAGTAGCATGTGAAAAAGTCATACTCTTCCCCCCACCCCCTCTTTTAAAAAATTTATTTTCTGATTAGTTTTCTACTGGTTTAGTGATACGGATGACCAGCATCCAAGCACTGCAAGATGACACACTGCTGCAAACACATGCAATGGCCAAACTTTGCCCTATATAAACACTTTATGTAAGTCACTGAAATAAATTATGCTGCAAATTATGAGTAAATTATGCTTCAAAGGGGTAAAAATTCTCCTATATTTGTTCAGGACAATCAATTCCCTTTTTTTCACTGTCAATCCACTTTAGACTGGTAACTTGCTGCTTGCAGAATGCTCTCTGAACTTCAAGCAGACATGGCTCCTATTGTGCTCCTGGGCTACAGTTTATTATCTTGTTTTTTTCCTGCTTAATGCAGTTATTCTTTTTGAGAGGACAGAACAGAGTGAATGAGGATAAAGCAGAGAAATAAGCAGGAGCCAAAATCTCTCCCTGTCTACAACAAAAACACGTCACTAGCAACCACAAAGGATATTAAAATCAACAGATAAAGGTCAGATAAAGCACAAGATAAGGTAGTGCGTACATTAATATCTCAAAGATGCTATTACAAGGTTAATCAGTTATGCTGGCAAGATTTGGGTTTGAGCTATTTGGTGCCTAAGAAATATAATCAAAATAGTTTATTTTTACTTTACAAACAATATGTAAATCAGTCATGAAATTACTATTTCACAGAACAAAATTAATATAATGCAATAAACCCTAAGTTGGGAGTCACAGCTCCCTAGGGTTTTTGAAACTGGTACAGTACACAATACTTCTGCTCCAATGCAAAATAGAACTCCAAGCTTTTAGCACAGCCTTATGCCAGCTGATGTCAAATAGAAGAGTGCTTGGTATATTACAATTTTGTCCTCATTTAGTTACACAGTCTTCCCTTGGCTGTTTTCAGGAATGCTATTGAATACCATGAACTAGAGGCTTATTTGCATTTTCATCTGACAAAATCAGAAGTTCAGAATTTGCATTATGATTGATTCTGCAATTTCTCTAAATTTTTGATCCTACTGTATTTGTATGACTGAAACTCAGAACCCTGTTTCACCTAGGGGATGGCTCCAGATTTTCCATAACTGTTCAACACAAGGGTGGCTGATTCTTGAGCTGCAGGGAAATTATTTAGGCTCATGTCTTTACAACACAACAAAGAAGAAAAGCAATTGACAATATTTGTTCAGAAATCTTTGCAATTGCAGCTTTCACAGCAGTAATTCTTGAGAAAGATTTGCAGGCACAAATCAGAACACAGTGCTTTTCCCATGGCCTGCCTGTGCTCTTGGCAGTGTTCTCTCTTGGGCCTGCTCAACATAACGAGGAGCCAGAGTCTGAAAGACAGAGTTAAGTCTAATTATTCAGCCAGATACATCAAAGGGAAAGTTACCAAGAGTATAAAGTAAGCCATATTTCAGTATTTAAGAACCCAGTACACAGCTTAAGGAGAACTTGAACTCCACCTTTATCAAACTATTACCTCTGCTATGTATTATTCACACAGCAGGAGTCTTAATTGCCCAGACACTGCCAACTCTTTTCTCTCTGTTGAAACCAACCACACAAATCTAAAATGCCTATTTTCAAAGAAGTGTACTGAAACACACACTGGAGATATTAGTTGTCGAGTGTTAAGTAGAAAGTTTCACATTTCATGAATTGCAGATTTATACAGCTCCATGAGCCTGTCAGTATCAGTGTGTCTTGGCAATAGCAATCCCTCCTTTCCCAGCCTTTGAGAGAAACACCTTCGTTTGTTGCTTTGTTGACTGTTTGTAGGCATATGTGGGTGGACTGGCCTCCAAGAGACAAAGAAAGAGCATAAGGAAATCAAGGTAAAGCTAAACTGAAAGAAAGACTTTCCGATTTAGTACTGAAAACACTTACCAGTTCCAACACTCTTACTTAACTTGCCAGAATTAAATATGCTGCAGTGCCACTCTGGAACTGTGTTTCCAAAGTGCAATAATCTTGTATTGCAACCATTCATTTTACAACGTTTTGAAAACATATTGGTTAATTTAACTCTGAAAACTTCTATCTCATGCTAATAAACAATGTCTTTTTGCTCACCTGTTACTTACTACTTCACTGTTGCCAATAGGCCACAGAAAATCTGGAAATAAGAAAATGTTTTAAGCTAGTCCTGCAGATTTTAAGAGGGCAATTGTCCTTAGTGCAGGTTCAAAACAGAAAGGAGATCATCAGTGAATTCTCTGAACCTCTTTGCTAAACAGACAGATTTGCTGAACCAAGTAAACCTTTTTCAGGGCACTTAGCTTTAGAACAAGATGGAGCTGGTAGCACAACAACTGGAAAAACAGCAAATGCTATGCTGTGTCTAAAAATGCAGGATGTCTCCTCTACTGAGCAAGGCATTTCACAAAATTAAAGTTGTTACTGCATCAACGTCTAAAGATGCAGGTGGTAAGCTAGCTGAAAATAATGTCTAGTTCTTTAGCAGTACTTTTTCCTTGAAGATTTTAGAGCAATGAACAAAACTTAAAAAGTTCAGTACTAATTAACAGTACAGCAGTACTAATTAACAGGCATCTTACAACTCCTGCTTTAATTAAAATGTTTTTCCTTTACCACATGAAATGAAAATAGAAGGCAAAGAGGATGGTAATTTGTCTAAAGGAACATAGAGAAGGAACCTCTAGGTTCACAATACCCTCAACCCATGGTTTGCCCCCAACCCTCATTTAGGCTGACAAGTCTGTGGCTTGTGCTGCAGACCAGGTCAAGGACTCATCCAACTTGGAAAAACAGAAACAAAAACCTCCCCCTTCAAAAAAAGAAAAACAAACCCAAAACTCCACCAGCTCATAGCTGGAGCACTCCTCTTTGGTCAGATCCAGGTCCCAGCAGAGGCCAGTCACTGCTGGGCTGGCAGAAACAAGGTGTGCCAGGGAGCAGGAGCAGGGTCAAGTGGAACAGTTGGAGGAGGCCAGAATAGGTGAGGCAAGGATGTATCACAGATCTTGGCCTGAGGTGTCAGAGTGCTTGGTTCCCAGAGAAATCCTCATAACGTATCATCCTTTACCTCATACCCTAAAACTCCCTACACCAAAGGACACATGCAAAAGGCAACTTCCAAAGGAAACACGCTCTTCAAGGCTTGTGCTAATTGCAACTGCTCCTTTGCAGTTGTAATAGACAGCCAGGAAGTGCCTGTGTATGCAAAAACTGTTCCCATCACTTTTCTAATGGAATATAGTTCCTGTCAAAACTGAAGCACAAACAGTCCCAATCCCAAGCCAGTAAGAGGCAAAGTAAGATAGCACAAGCAGTAACATTATAATCTAAATGCTTTCCTACAACTGTTCTGCATAATCTCATGTCAGGGTATGTCATTCACAATTTATCCAGAGTTAATTTCAGCTCTTTTACAGCAAGGATTTACACTCCCTGTTCTTTAAAGTAGTGCTCATTACAAGGAAGCTCATTATTACACCCAAAGCAGTAAGCAGAATTTGCAACTCCTTTCCAGTGTTTTGCGTCCAACAGAGAAGCTGTAGCTATTTACTCTGGGGGAAAAACATGAGTGATCATGGCAAAAGCTCAATGGCTTCTTAACAGTCCATGTTCAGGGTCTTTGGTTAAAAAAAAAAAAGAAAAAAAGAAAAAAAGACAACAGAAACCTTTGCCACTGAATTGGCATCATTTCTGATAGCAGTGTTTTGACACCAGCCTGGCAGAGACGTGTCAGCAAAGCCCTGCTGTTTGCATAGACAGTCTCTTGCAGGTAGCCAGCTCAGAACTAGCCAGTTACAGACCTGTGAGGTATAAACAAATAAACACCCCTGATCACAACATGCAGTACAGGCAACAAAGTCAAAGAAGAAAGAAAAATAACACATGCTGAAACATGGAAGAATAAAGAAGGTGAAACATTCTACTGCTAATGCTTTATGAAAGTCTAAGAGGATGGTCCTGTCCGGAGAATGGCTTCTCATCTTCTTTTTCACATGAGAGGTAGCAGAAACACCTTTCAAGAAATCCAGAGATCAAGATGCTAAGTGTTAGTTTAGTAGAAGATTATAAAATTGAAACTGACAGGACTTGCACAAGTGGGTTCTTCTGCTCTCCACTGAGATGCTCTCTTAATGTGCCTACAGGACAGACTGCGCACAGTACGTCCTCTCAATGTCCAGCTGAATCACACTTACTCTTCTGTTTTAGAATTTTTTTAATTTGTGAAACCAAAAATCCCCAAATGCAAGGACAGGCAGGAGTTACCTTTTGTTTCTTTTTTATTAAGCTTTTACAAGGGTTCTTCACTCAGAATCACCACTAGTACAGCTCTTCTAATGGTAGAGATAAAAGAAAAATGAGTGCTAGGACATTAATTTTTTTGAATAAAAGATGAATCCTCTTCTTACTATAACCCTTACCACTGCTAACCTAAAGAGCACTGAACTACAAATGAGTGGCAAATCCTAAACTGCCCAAGAGACAAAACCTTCTTTCACTATAGGAATTTGAAATGGTTAGAAATCAGTGTGGACTGACAAGGTGTGTTATCTGGATCACAGGGAGATCAAAGTACCTGAAGCTTTTCATATCAACTAAAACCTGAGCTTTGTGCGTGATAACTCCTCATCTTTGGCATACACATCTTTGAGTCAGCAAATTGCCTTCATTTGATTTTCAAAAAACCTCTCAGGGTTTATCTGCTGAAGAATCCCTTTTTTTATTTAACACAAGGAATTAAGAAGTAATTACATTATGTTTACACATTTATAAATGATGGGTTGCCTTTTGTCAAGGGTTCTGGATCCCTTAATCCTTCCTTAATCTAATGAAACAAATTGGCAATAAATAAAACACAAAGGGATGTGGCAGCCCAAGGGAGAAATTGCAAGGAAAACAAAGGGAGCTTCAGACTGCTCCTCAAACCAGTGATCAAGAGCAAGCAAAAGAAAACCTACCACTCAGTTCCAGTGGAAACAGGGATGTAA
>WAAG01077789.1:308-12363 GCA_013390105.1 Tichodroma muraria
CAGAGGTACAGCTGATGATGACACAGATCTGCTCCAACTGCATCACCACTGTTTAACATCCCCTTTTAACAAGGAAAGTATTTCCTGTTGTTGAAAGTGAATATTTCTTGGTGGGGAACCTTTAGCAAGTGATCCTAATCTCCCACTTGTTTAACCCAAACAGAATTCTGGGACCAACAACAACATAAAAAGCTTTTACTTTCTACCCCTTTACAACTTAGGCACATTAGCATGCGTACGACAAACTCAAAAGAGTCTCAAAAGTAGAATCACAGTGTTTTTATAATCTTTGCTGCAAATTATGAAGTGTGAAATAGAAAGCTAAAAAAAAAAACAAATGAAATATTGATAACAACATGTCAAAATTACAGCAGTAAAAGTAAGAAAATAAACTCTTTGGCTGTCATCGGTCTGGTGCCTTTTTGTAAACTCCGATGCAATAATTTCTTTTCTATTGTAATGCCAAGTTTGCAATTCAACAACATCCCAGGAAAAGCTCAGATTATGCTGCTCATAAAATTGAAACAATGATAAACTGTGAGGTCAGTTTGAATTATGAGGTGGGGTTTTGTTTTGATTTTAAGATTTACATATGCATTTGAAATTATAGGAACTATAGAAAATTGCCATTGAAAACTTTACAGCAGGGAAAAAAAGAAAGAAAAATCTAATTTACCTAATTTTTCATAAGATTCAATCAGAAGTACAACATAAATACAATTTTTCATATTTTACATTACAATTTGCCAACTTGATTTTCTTTATTCATGGCACTCTTTCATTTCATAGATGATATGCACGTGAGGTATCTTCTGATATTCAACTTTTAATTACTACAGTAAGAAGCACCACCAGAGCAACATGGAAAAAATAATAAAAGTCATTGCCACCAGTGTGTCTCAAAATAGCAAACACTGATGGATATTGAACCTGAAAATATCAGTGCAACTTCCCATAGCACCCTTCCACCTGACTTGAATTGTCACACCTGATGCTGGAGTCAGTGAGGAACAGAAGATTTTCTCTAGGAAGAAAAGGTGAAGTGAGGAAAAGGAGAGGCCCTACAGGACCTGCAGTCCTGTCAGGACTCCCCAGGTTCATCCCAATAAGGCACCACGTTCCCACACCTCCCAAGCTGGGCTGTCAGCACAGAAATGCTTCCATATGAGCAAAATTATTTCCTTCTCATAGGCATTATCTACAAAGAGCTGCCACAACTGCAGTGTTTTGTGGTGCATTTCTTTAAAACCTGCCCAGATTATCACTGCGCGACCTTGAACTCTCCCTTGTTCTGCTGAAGTTTGGGATTGCTTTATTCCTCCCCATTCATTCTTGTCTCGCTGTTCAGTTCAAAATTGCAGCTACTAAGATAAAAGTATGCCTTGATAATAATTTTTTGGTCTGATATTATTTTAATAACACAGCTTCAGCCCTGGAAATTCTCTTCCTCCCTCAAGACACTCTTTTTTTTTCTTCCTTTTCTGACACACAAACGTAAAACAGAAACATCTCAAGTGCGTGCTATTATAATATCAGAATAGAAATCTCATGATAAACATTTTATGTTATGCCCCATTCTACCAGTAGCATTATCTATCCATTATACACAATAATGGTATTAGCAGAAAAAGGGTCAAGGGAACAACCTTCTACTGAAAAAAAAAGTCAACAACACCATTTCTAAATTTTCTCTTTCAACAACAGGAGAATTACCAGAATCTAGATTCACATCAAACTGAAAATCCTCCTTCTGGGTTCACTTTGAGCCAACAAATTCATTTCAGCACTCAAACCAAGATTTGCCCCGAGTTTACCTCTTACTTTTCCATTCTCCTCTCCTCTACCTCAGATTATCTTTTCTTTTCTCTGTTATTGGTCCATTCAGCTTTTTACTCCCATCTCCCTTATGTCACTTGAATTTCACTGCTTTCCTAACAGCCTGTAACTGGTCATTCAAGAACAGTGAAGCCAGGAAAAGAGAAAATTGCAGATCTGTTGCAAACAGGTTCTGTACATAAAGGCTCCTTAATTATGATCATTCTGTTTTCAGAGATTTTTAAACTGAAAGTTACCATATTTTACCATGTTTTATATTTTTCAGATAACATAATTTTCAGTTCAACTTAAAAAAAATCACCAAAACACAGAAGAAACCAATCCTGAAAGAGTAGCTGCTTCAAGGTCACAACCTAAACATGACCAGCCCCTAAGCTTTACTCCGGAAATAGGAATACTGTAGGCTTAGAAATGAACATGGCAACTGATGAAAACAAAATCCCTTTGAAAATTTTGTCATGATGTTTCAGAATAAATCTTTACAAGATTTAATCAAAGAAAAAATAAACATTCAGGAACAGTGCTGTATCCTCTACAGCTCACCCCTGTCCCCACAGGTGATTCTCTCTCCCAAGCTGGCACATGACAGCGGAGGTGATCTGTATTTCTAACTGGCCTTTTACATTTGTATGCATCAAAAAACAATTATTTTTACTTAAATCTCACAACCCAGAACATCATGTTTAGCAAACAATCTGATGACAAACTTGTGTTACAAAATTCAGAACTGATCTGT
This sequence comes from Tichodroma muraria, assembly GCA_013390105.1. Lineage (NCBI taxonomy): Eukaryota > Metazoa > Chordata > Aves > Passeriformes > Sittidae > Tichodroma > Tichodroma muraria. The sequence continues at coordinate 2,881 of WAAG01077789.1, forward strand.
CTGAAGAAGAGATGGCCACATCTAGACAGCAGCAAAAAACTACAAGATACAGTAAGAATTTAGAGCCTAATCAGATTTCTGAAAATAGAAGTGTTTTTAAAATATCAGTTAGGTGTTTTGTTAGGAACAATTTCAGTATACCAAGTAAAACATGGAACTTAATGAGTTTCCATTATTTCAATTTATCTATAAGCATTCCAAGCCTGTTAATATTTCAAGGTTCACAGCATTCTGGTTTATGATAAAATTAAATCATACTAAATCTGCAAGCGCAGAAAATGGTCACAAGCTTTGTGAGTGGATTTGAATGGGAGCAATTTTTAGAAATTAAGCCTCCTCTGTGCTACTTGGAGATGACAAAATGACAAAATAGATTTATTGATACAAAAAAATTGCGAGAGGTACGGTTTGTTTGGGTTTTTTTTTAAGTTTAAAATGCAAGAGAATCTCAATATTTTAAAAAAGTATCATCTTTTAGAGTTGAACTATTCTCTCATAACGATTGAGCTGTATCAGGGAAAAAGCTTTAACAGTACTTTCAGTAACTTCAGAGGTGTAAGCATCATGAGTTCCCTCTAATATTGCTAGGCATAAATGGGTAAAGTCTCAAACCAAGTAATGCCTTGCTTTATGCCGGTATCCTGCAAATATGAAACCATATCAGAGTACAAATTTCTCTTGAAATATAGATTCTGTTACTTCCTCTCAAGATGAACACCTAGCAGGTTATTGATCTGCTTCTGAAGGACACAGTGTTTATTATGTAGGAAACCACTGCTGGGCACAAGTGTGAGAAATTAATGATGGTTTTGTAAGTGTCCACACTGTGGTGTTGAACCAGTGGGGCAACTGTCAATCTATATGATAATGTATCCCAAAACTTCATAAAATCAGTGATGTGAAGAAGCATTGATTTTTGAGCTAACCAGGATTTGTGAGAGAGTAAGGCTAAAAAGTTTACTGAAGTTAACACCTCTGTGTACACGACAGTTGCTTCATACTTGCGTGATGTTTTTCTAAAACAACCAAACACGCAGAAACCCTTCTCACAGAAACACAAAATGAATTCCACATTCCATATGGTTTGTTACTTGCTGTTTGATCATGTTGTTCTTCCTCCTATTAATATCATTGCTAGAAACATGCAAAATGGATTCACTGCACTGTATTTCCAATTACATAATAATTCATCTATTATGGGGAGGAAAATGAAAAACAAGTGAACAGACTCATTCTTTTATCAGTCTGTGACAGCATGTATAAAACTGGGTTCTGAGATTATGTTTTCTTAGACAAAAGGTGTGGCACACTGCTGCCACTGAAATGGAGACAACCATCTGCACAGAAGTGAATCCTTGCTACAGCACTGAAGCCCAACCATTCCATAATGCCAGAATTCTATTAGTCAGGCTTTTTATTTGAAATTACACTCAGAAGCCTTAACAAAACTGTACTAAAATCAATGGAAGTTGTCATATTTTCTGTGAATGGTATTATTAAAAGGAAAAATCAATTAACCAGTCACTGATTCTTTTTAAAACATGGGCTTCCTTGTACAAAGCATTATTAGTAAATGTACATTCCCTCCTTAGTTTTGATGAAGAATGTATCCTGCTATACCTATGGAGAGGATATATTGCTTGAAGATTCAATTTAAATCAACAAAAAATGACTGCTGTTACAAACAAAATCAATTGCACTTTGCTGAACTTCTTTCTATCGACATATAAACTGTAATTCTGCCCTGTTTGCTTTGACAAGAAGTTGCTTGTGTTTCCAGAGCCTGGCACACCTGCTTTGTTGAAACCAAGACAACTGTCAGTGAGTACAGGGAGATGCCCAAAATAAACACCTACAAAAATCCACTTCTGAGAGGCACCCAACATGTATCAAACAGAATTTTATCCCAACATGCTTTGTAGAGAGCTGGTGTCATGAGCTGGAATCAGCAGCTGCTGAGGGTTGATGATTTTAGGGAGGTTCCTCTTCACCTCTTCAGAATAACAAGATCCAAACCCCTCTGTTTCTATTTTAACTAAGCTGAGTTTGCACTTTCATCACCATATAGGATGGAGGACATATTCCTGCAAATCCTTTTTTACTATTTTCCCTCTTGAGTTCTGTTTAAACCTATGTGAGCACAGAAAATTCCCCAGATAAGAACTTTAGGGTGATCCATACCAAGAACCTGAACTTGGATATGTGCACCTGAGAGGACAGTGTTGAACACATGACACTCAGACTCTACCACTGCCAGGCTGTTTGGTCAAAAGTGATTGGTGCTGTGCCCAAAGTCTCATTTCCGTGACCTTAAACTATGACCTAAACACAAGCGTTCTGCCTCAGCCTGATGCATGAATTTGCTTTCTAAAAGCCCCTCAATATCAGTAATAAAAGAGCAAAAGATTTTTTTTTTTAAACTTCAAAACCATGGGAAAAAATACATAAAATTAAACCGGATTGTTACAAATTAACATCATTGTTACAGCTACCAGCACATTGTGGATTATTAATATTACTTCAAGCTGTGTAGAAAAATCACATACAAAAACTATTTCTCTTTGGAAATTTCTTTCTGCTTCTCATCATTAAGTCTAATTTACGATACTCGGAGCACAAACTTCTGTGACAGATTACGGCATGAAAAATAAATTCTAAGATCACACATAATATCTATCATATGATGCACACATAATAGTTTCCTGATAGTAATACTAAAAAAACCCCCAAAACACGTTAAAAGCCAGCTTTAGTCATGCTGAGAAAGTGCAAACTTCACCTTTGCAAGCAGACAGGTGCATTTTCACGTACGCTTGCGCTCTCACACCCTTAGGAACACACGGAAGGCTTAGGAACGCACCGAAGGCAAAGGCTTACCGTTTTCCTCGTCTGACTTGTTCTCGTTGTCCGAGTCGGTGAGCGTGAGAGCCGAGTTCTCACGGCTGGACAGGCCGGAGCTCCTCCTGGATTTGATGCCTCTGCCCCAGAGCCTGATGGCGTGCTCCGGGGACATGCCTCCCTCCGTGTCCGAGTCGGCGTCGGAGCCCGTGCTCAGGGAGTAGCCCTGGTGCAGAATGCCGATGTCCGAGCAGTACCCGCTCCGGTGGGGAGAGGGCTCGCAGATCCCTAGCTCTGCAAGGGTGAAGTTTGTTCCTAGAAGAACAAGAAGAAAAAATTGAAGTAATTAAAAAAGCTAGGGGATTTATTTTCAGCTTGAAAATATCAGTTCTTTCTTAATTTTGCTCAGTTTTTCTGTATGCCAACGAATTACTTACAGAAATCTCTGGTGTGCTGGTCTAGCAAGACTTAACCTTGACAATACTGAATGTATCCAAATTGGATGAAATATAAAAAAACAAAGGTAGGGAAGGTCCCTAAATTATAAGCTACTCTTTTGGCACCAAATAATTTATCACTTAGGTGTGTGATTAACATAAACCTCACGGCAAGTGCTAATGACACGACCTGCTTTAGTGTGTATGTAATGTCATATTTGTAGGACAGAGCATGAGCTTTGAAGTTATGCATTTGATTACTCAAAAAGAGATATTTTTTTTTTAATGAAGTTCATTTTCACGTACACAAATCTTTCACAGACATAGTGAAAGAATGTAAATCCATCAGTGACGTAACATGGAACTTTGTCACTAATTTTATATTTATATTTGGTGCAACTGGTAATTTAATATCTGCTAAAGAAACCAAGGTAGACTTTACCTTGTAACTGTTTTCTTTTTCCCCCATATTCCAGAAGAAAGAATGCATCAATACCAAAATCAGGGGGTCATTTGGTTTAAAGGCAAAACTTTCTGAGACAATGGGAAAACACGTGACCTTTAGCAGTTAATAACAACTCAGTGGGTAAAATCTTATACATTTTTAAAGCACACAGAGTCCCCCAGGGCTCTCAGAAAGCACAGAGTTGCTGCCTGATTTCTGCTTATGTACTTGTTTCCTACAGTAATGAACAGGGCAATAAATAAATAAGGGGAAATATTCACTGGTCTCGAAGGCTTTCAAAGACTTTGAAAAGCAAAGTAATTTGAGCTTCATTACATTGGGCTAAAAACAAAAAACAGACAGAAGTTACTGTCAATATAACTGCCAATTATTTAACTAATTTCTTAATTCACAGGGAAACCAGATCTGTGGTCTGTGTTCCTAAAACAGTAGTTTTATTTTGTCCAAAATCCAATTCTACTTTCTTTTCTTCCTCTATATATTTGTCAGAAGGAAGCTAAACAATGAAAGTTCATACACTAAATAAAACACACAAATAAGTGTCTTCTATTAATAAAGAAGATAACTAGATTTTTTTTTAAGTATTAGAACTTCTTTCACAGATTAGCCAGGAAAGCTCATAGAGTTTTAAATCTGTCTGGTTCCCCTCCCTGTATCAGCTCTCTCCAGTCTCATACCTAACTGTCAAAGCACATTTTGGATAAGGGGTGCATGCACACATGTAAAACGTAAAATGGGGGCCCAGTTTACATTTATTCCTGAAGATCACCAGTTAAAGGAAGGGGATGGATTTCTTCTGGTAGCCTGACTTATGTCCTCAGCCAGCAATGACCAGGCTCGTGTGTGGCTCTGCCACCCTGAGGACAAAGAGCCCCGCAGTGAGACCGTGGCCACAGCGCTAGGGGAAGAATTATCACCAGATGATGCTTCTCAAGGGATGGAGCTTTTAGTGGCAATGTGTAAAAAGAATATAAAAAGGCTGACATTAAAAAAGCCGCCTCACTTTCATCAACACCAAATTAACCCAAACCCTTCTAGTTAGAAACGTGTTTTACCCGCCTTCTAATATTTAATGTAGTAATCAGAAATTTAGTGGTTTAGTCAAAAGCACGGAACTCAACAGTCCTAAAAATGAGCTTCTCAAGTGCACTTCAGTCTAGAGATTTTTTGCCTTTTTTTTTTTTTTTTAATAAGTGAAGAGTTCTAGCATGACAGATAAATCTACTTTTAAGGAAAATGTAAACTTTAATCATGTGCAATTCCAGTAAAATACATTTAACAAAAAGAGCTTGATTTATCAGAGTTTTGCTCTAGCCATATTAGCAAACTGACCTTTGACTTATTAATAAAAATGAAAATTTGAAATCAAACAAAAAAGAATATAAAAAATGGACTGAACTGAATCATAGTAGCCCACCCCAGGCAGAGTACATGTTGACATTAGATATACATTACTAAACTCATCATGAAAATGAAGTTTTTAAAATTTTCTTGTTTGTTGGTGGCATGTCTACAAGTACACACAAATTATGAATATATTATCTTAATTAAGCTGTTGTATATACACTGTAAAGCATTTTGATGGTATTCTGTGGATTTTAACAGCCCTTCCAAGCCCAGATGATTTCACTTGGGTTAGCGTTCTGTTCTTACTTTGTATGAGGAAAATGGTATAGGCACTGAAATACACTATTCACAAAACTCATTCACTCATTTGAGTTTTATTATCTGGGAACTTGGCATTTTCCAGTAACTGACCAAATTTTTAAAAATTGAGAAGTGGATCATATCAAGAGCACAAATGGAATCAGGCCCTGAACCTCTGGGAAAGAATTTGCTATGCTGCTCCTCAGAAATCCCTTTATAGTCTTATGACCTGATGGTAGACATGAAATATTCTAGAAATTTCCCTGTCTAGTAAAGACATGTTCTTCGCTAGTAGATTTTAAATTAGTTTTATATACTAAGTTTTGGCATTTGCTTCTGCAAAATTTTATTTGAGACTTTTCTATAAGGCAGCATATAATGGCAGAATAACTTGTCCTTGGATAATCATTTTTTCACATCTACATACACACATATATAAAAGAGGTTTTCAGATATGTATTCAACATCCAAAAATATAGAAACCTATCTCTGTAATTCCTGATACCTTCAGAGCCCTTAATTTACTGTAAAATCTGAGGAAAGGAAGATGGAAATACTACAGTTATATTCTCTAGACCTTTTCTTACTCTGGACCATGTTCTCCTACATGCCTTGTTTTCCTAAAATGAAACTGCCCACATGTCCTGAATGACATATGAACTGCCTCCACTAACATACTCTTCTCTCATTTACTCAGCCATTATTGCACATTAAGGCATTAACGCCTTCAGTAGACCACCCTTATATATTCACACAGAAGATAAATAAAATCTGGATGCAGAGACATAATTTGTCCAGTAATTCACAGAATAAGCTGAATTGGAAGGGGATCATCGAGTCCAACTCCTGGCACTGCACAGGACAGCCCAACCATCACACCCTGTGCCCGAGAGCATTGTCCAAACAGCTCTTGAACTCTGCCAGGGTGGTGCTGGGACCTATTCTCTGGGGAGCTTGTTCCAGCGCCCAACCATCCTCTGGGTGAAGAATCTTTTTCTAATATCCAACCTAAACCTCTCCTGACACAACTTCAGGCCATTCCCTCAGGTCCTGTCACTGGTCACCATAGAGAAGAGACCAGTATCTGCCCCTCCTCTTCCCCTCACAAGAAAGGGGACTTTCTGTACCCTGCTGTACGTGGAATGAGGTCTCCTCATTCTCCTCTTCTCCGGTTGTACAGACCAAGTGCCCTTAGCAGCTCCTGACATGGCTTCCCCTCAAAGCCCTTCCCCATCCTTGCTGCCCTGCTCTGGGCACCCTACTATTACTTTGCAGATGAAGTATAGTCTCAGATGAAACGAAAAATACCTAAATCATTTCATACCCACTCATCCCACCAGAATACTCCATGTGGAATCCTGATGACAAAGTTCAGCAAGAGCAACTCAGCCATCCTTGCCCCAGCGCCAGCACAAAGTACAGCACTTACGAACTGGAGAGAGGAAACAGGCAACAGCCGGGCCTGGGGTTAAGATTTAGTGTCTCCTTCAAAGAGTATCATCCTTACAGCTCAAAGTGATGGATACAGCTCTATATCTAAGTGATATTGGGAGCTCAGGCATAGCAAGACCTCATAGGGGACAAATGAGAGCAGCAGGGCAGCAGTCCCACTGCTTGCCATGCCCTGGCCAGTCAGACGGCTCTGCTGTGTGCCCACAGACAGAATACTGGGCCACAAGCCAAACTGCAGAGCCAGCACGAGCAGGCAGGCAAGTGGGGCTTCTTACAGTGTGAGACAGCCCCCCCTACACCTGGGGCTTGCAGGGAGCTGAGAGGAACTGAACTGCCCCTCCTTGAAATGTCACTTGCAAAGCAGGACTGAAATGCTCAGGCAGAATCCATTCTTGAACACTGAAAGGTTTTTTTCCAGATTCTTGTAGTATCTACCGCCTTGCAGGTGACACTAAGAGAAAAGAGATAGATAACATCAGATCCTCATTGGTGGAAAAAAAAGAAACTTCTTTCCCATGAAGAATACAGCACCAAAAATAGCAAGTCACAAGGTTTTTGCTTTTTCACATGAAACAGAGCTTAGCGGTCTCCATCCTCAGTCCCTTCATCCCCTCCTGCAGAAACCACTAGATGATTTCCATTAAAGGAAGGCAGTTAAACCCAGCTGCTCCCTAAAGGTGCACACAATCTCTCATACAGAAACAGACCAGCAGTATTCTAGTTTAGCAGTGTAATATAATGTTATGTACTTGATCATCATTGCCCATAATCTACACGCTGTGAATAGTCTCTCAATAGAATAGATGTTTTCTTTTAAATGAGGACATTACTTCTATTATCTCTTTAGTGCACTTCCTTGTACAGAAATTTACTGTTTCAGTTATTTAGTATATAAACACTTACTACCAGTGTGTTGAATTCAATGATGTACTACTGTACTCATTATCTCTGCAAAGCCTAGGAAGCATCACCATTTAAGCAAAGGTTACTTTCACCTAACCCCTAGACAGAGGTCTCATTTGGGTGATCACAAACTGCATGAATTGCCCTTCTGAAGATTAATCTAATCCAGCTGTGATCGTTACAAGATGCCTCAGAGGAAGATCTCTGAAACCAGTAATGCACAGATAAGATAAATTTCCCTTCAACACATCAAGTTCAAGACTGGGCTAAGTCTAAAATCAAACAGATAAACATCACTCACAGTCTTTGCTACTACAATCAATTACAGAAAATAAGAATAACAAAAATATATCTATTTAAGACACTCCATCCTTTCTCAAGTTTTTGTTATGTTCAGAGCTATAACGATTTTGCTGACAGGAGTACCACAATTTAGGTCCAATCTCTGGAAGAAGTCTCTCTTTTTAAAAATCTCTGATGCACATTTAATTTTGCTCAATTCTTTATAAATTCAGTCTGCTTTGGTCCCTTATGCAGTGAACTGACTAGAAGCAGCAAACAGAAATGTTTGTGCATGTTGCAATGCGTGGTTTGAATGTAAAGTTCATTTCCTAGCTTCTCCCATCAATGACAGAAGAATTGTAAATAGTCTTCTATAATCTGCCTTGCTCCTTTCATGTTGGGTTGTTCTCGACTGGGATAGAGTTGATTTCCTTCACTGCAGCTGGAATGGGGCTGTGAGGGTTCAGCTCTTGCTGAGCAGCTCTTACACAGAGTCAGGGGCTATCCCACCAGCTATATTTCTAGAAGGCATCACCTTATGGTGATGAACCTGATTTTGATGATATGCTGGCTTAGGGAAAAGTATACATTTATGGCTTTCTCCCCAAGTGCTGATGCTGATTAAAGACAAAATCAGACTTGAGAAGACAAGAAGATGGAGCTGGGTAGCAAACATGACTATTTATTATCTACCCCACACAGCCCACATTGAAATGCAACTCTCCAGGCTAACACTATAGTTTCTTAGCCAATCTTTCCAACTTTTCCAAGCTCTAAGGAATGGTAAAAGGAGCACAGCTTCCTTTATTATAAAGGCATGTGTTATTCCTACCGACTGTCCATTCTGAAACTGAAGGAGGCAGATGTATGTGATTCTGTAAGCAATTGCTCTGCTCTCCTCTGTGCTTCACCCTTCTGTGCTCTCCCTGAGCGCACTTCTCCTCCTCCTCGCTGATTAAGTGCCAGCAGAAAGAAAATGCCAGGCTGAGCCTCCCCTGTTCTCTGTCTGGCAGCAGAACGCTGGGAAAGCTCTGCTCAGAGCTGACCTCCCAGGCCAGCTGCAGCTCCTGGGCACAGCTGAGAGCTTCCAGCACTTCCGCACTCAGACTCCAGTAAAGCCGGTGTATTTCAGCAGAGATGCACAGACAGATAGAGGGGAAAGATTCCCAGACTTGCAATCTCCCATTCAAAGCAGGGAGGTACCTTGGTTTAACCAATACAACAGTCACTGAAGGCAACATAAGGGATTTCCTCTAGCATCCATCTCAGAACCAGTCAGATACTCCCTGTCCAGTCTCCAAACAAACCAACTAAGAGACAATAATTCAGTTATAAAAAATAAGTTATATTCTGTTACTTTTTCCTTTACAAGCAGCAGAGAAAGAACAGAATGTGAAGCCTCATGGAAAATCATGAAGTTTGGTTTTGGAGGTGGCATTTGTTGGGTTTTGGGGGGGG
>WAAG01077801.1:1904-17622 GCA_013390105.1 Tichodroma muraria
ATTTCTGTCAAGGATTTCTACATCCTTCATAGCTCAACAGGGTTGGTCTGAAAAAAGGCAACCTAATGTGTCTTAATCACAAATCCTCACTTACCTCTTGTTCTGTGTATTCTATGACTCACAGAGATAAGAAAAATAGGATAATTACCAGAGGCCATAATGCTGTCAGCAAGCTGGAACACGCTTCATTACACCACAGCATAATCACAACTTTGCACTGAAGTAGCTGTAACAGTGACAGTAATGAATGGAGTTAAATTGTCATTTACTATGTTAGAAAGTCAGATTGGTCATAGTTTGTAACGTGGCAGTTTAGATGAAATATATAATAATCTCAGATCATTTATTATATGCACATAAGTAAGAGAGATAGGTTTTCCACCAGGGACAGATGAAATCTGTGTAGTCACTTAGCCCTTAGGCTAGAGCAGGTCTGAGACATTGGCTTGTGATTTTAGTGGTTTCTGTAGCCCAGAGAGGCTCTGAGGCCCTGTGCTCTGGGCTCCACAGCTTTCCCTCTGGGAGCATGGGGAGACTGTGTTTCCAGGGACTTTTGNATTGCCACACTGGAGCAATTACAGTGAAGGGCACCAGGATTGGTGGGGACTATGTCACATGAAGGGTAAGGAGAGGTGGGGAAGCTCCCAGCCATTAAAGCAGTTAGTCATGATGAGAGCTCACTGCTCTCTTCTGCTGCCCACTTGGAAGAGACGCAGAGGGAGATAGACTCTTCCCAGAGATGCACATGACAGAACAAGGAGCGGGTCACTTGAGTTATGACGTGTGAAATTTGTAAAGTAGTAGCAAAGGCACTGCTAACCATGGGGCTCAAGTCTAGGTATAAAAAGGAAACAAGGAATGAGCACATACTCCATTTAGTGTCCTATGTGGAAAATGGACCACAATGATAAGAATATGGCATACAGTGCCCAGATCTTGTGTAAATGTCATCTAGCTGGCTTTATTCCTCTCATGACAATGCTTTGGAAACCATGCCAATGTATTAGCAATAGAAATAGTGTTAATGTTGCAAAGAGAGTTTATTGGAAGCTGCTCACAGGCATCCCAGCTGTAGTGTGTCTGCCAAAGGTGTAGCTTGTTAGTAAAATAAAACAGACTCTGGAGAATGGGAACCAACTTGTCAAGCAAGATATTCTCTCTGCCTTTGGAAACATGGGTCTGAGTCACAGTGTCTCTCCTTTACCTCCAGAGCAACACACAGGAACAGAGGAGATACAAGGTGAGAAGCGCAGGCCTGAGAGACTGCAAGAGAACACAAGGAAGCTATTTTAACTGCAAGAGAACACAAAGAATACCACCAAGACTGCAGAGGGCTGTTGGGTAATGGGTGTTCATATAAAACCTGTGCTGCAGGCTCTACCTACAGCCCAGCAAATCATGACTGCAAGCACACAAGCCCAGTTCAGACTGTATGTCTGATAGAGAGATGCTGATCTACACTCATCTGTGTGTGCTGAACTTGCACCCATCCTGAGGGAGTGGGTAGATCTGCCCTCGGGACACAATTGGAAACGGAGACTTTGATTTCTCTCTCTGAATGCTGTGCATTGTGAAGCAGCATGGATCACTTGGCAGAAGTGGCGCTGATTACCAGCCCCATGCACAGCTTCCCTGACAACTTCTGCTGACTAAGGAAAAGAGGAATCATCTTCCCTCCACAGAACTCTTCCATTTGGCAATCCTGATTGTTGGGAAAGGTACCAATAGCATTAGCCGTTTTTTCTAGACTTTCATGCTTAATTATTAAAATGTCTTGAGCCACACTGAATAATTAATACAGACTTTGTTTCTGTCATGAAGAAGAGAAGTTGTTGCCTTGGAATGATGGTGTATAACTTCCAAAATACAGGGACTGGGTAAGGAGGACATATCTGAGCCTGGTCAGTTACATGAAGCAGACACAGGCAGCTGGTATTTCTGCTCTTACTCTTGTTTGCACCTGTTTGAAGCAGGACTACCATGCTGAAGGGAAAGGTATAAGCAATAGTAAAGTCTTCCTCTCATCCTAATTATAAACAGCCTCAAGTGATCCTTCACAGTAAAGGTAGAGAGGAGTTTTATAAAGCCAAGAATTTCTTCTTTGTTATCACAACTTTCAAAACAATTTCAATTTTTGAAGGAAGCTTAGTATTGACAGCAGTATATATTGGACTGTGGAGACAAGTTATTCTGATGTGCCAACCCTATGTGCTGATGATCACCCAGCTTTGCTACCCCAATTACAGCAAAGAAGACCTTGCAGGAGGAGGAAAAAGATCCAGTGAGTTTTACCAAACCAGAGGTCAGGCAGTGTGGACTTCCTCAGAAATAAACCAATGGTGCTAAAAAAGTTTTCCTGAAAAGTTGTTGCTCTCTCTCACATCCCAGAAAATACCCTCTTCAACCCATGCTTTGCCTGTCCTCTCCTCCTACCCCTCCTAGTCCTTCAGCCACCACTTGTTGCTGCCATACCCCTTGGACCATCTACTGTGTTCACCATCCTACGCGAGACCTTGGAATGGCTCCTGCTGACCCAGTGACTGACAAGCACCCTGTGATCCTTTCTTGCAGCAGAATAATCCCCTGGGAAATGGATCTTCTCTTGAAGCCAGTTGGGTTAAAAAACCCTCTCTCATATTTTTGGAGAGTAGTCAGGCTCCTCCTGGCAGTGGGAAATAACGTACCAGTAAGAATGGAAAAATCTACTGTCTTGGGAAGGGCCAGGAGGAGCTCAGTCTTCCAGCAGCTCTGCAGTGCCTAGGCTGATCTGGACAGATGGCTCCAGAGCATTACTGACATCTCCTTTGCTGCTGTGGAGCAGCAAGCAGGAGCAGAAGGTACCCCTGACAGAGACCTCTAGACCTCTAGAGAGTGGGAAGTAAACCGGGTGTCATCTGCAGTTCTGGCAGTAAGAGCCCCTAGAGAGAGAGCTGGAAACACGTATCAAGCCAGCATCAACCACAGTGGCCTTGGCCAGCTGTGGAACAGCCCTCTGTGATCCTCTGCCATTCTGAAAGCTTTGTCTGTACCATTTTTTCTCACACAAATAAAACAGTATGTGGATTCAAGTGGCCAGCACTACAAAGATTTTTTGGGGAACTGCTCAAACTGAGGCAGCTTTTGATGTGTGAACAGAAACAAAGAACTGCATTTGCAGCAACATTACAGGTCCTAGTTGCTGAATCCTTGCACCTGTCCAGTTCATTCTCCACCACCCTTCCAAGGCAATTTTTGCAGAGGAAGGAAACTGACATTTCCCTGGCACTTCTGTTTGCCAGGGAATATCTGCAAATTGTCCTCCAGCTCTGCAGGGTAAGGTGATTTTCAGCAATCAAAGCAAAATGTTAAATATCAAGTGATCCTGGAGTGAATAAAACAAAATTCAGGATGAATCAGTTTGAGGGATGACACAAAGAGACCTCATATATATGAGGTATTTGCTAGACAATGTCACTGCTGAGCAACACCTCACAAAATCATAAACCTCCATCTGGAGCAACAGCAGTGGACAAGGCACATACCCTGAGTGAGCATCATTATCACATGTTGCACCATGAGGGAGATATTTCCTCCCATTCACCACTGATGAGATTGCACATAATTGCTGAGCAGAGGTTTCAGGAACAGGATACTCCAATGCTGAGAGGCTTGGGAAATCAATCATCTAAAGATCTTTCCACTCAGCTTAACACTGACAAGGCCAGATCCTCGTTCAGGCAACACTTTCATTGATTTAACTGGGGTGTTTTGCTTGCAAAAGGTTTTTAGCATGCAGGAGAGATGGCCTACTGGAGCTAGGGGACACCCCAGTGCTTCATGGGGACTTTAAAAAGATGAGGAAAAAGCTCCCAGGATTTTTTTTTTTTCTGGTCAGAAATATAAAAATAATGATACCTTTCTCCATCAAGCAAAATGTTTGTCAGCAACTGCTGGTCTGAAACCTCATCTCAAAGCCACAGGAACTGATAAAAGCCCTTTTCCTACCTGTGTATAGGGCCATTAGGTTTGCAGCTAAAAGCTGATAGATGCACCAGCCAAAATTAGTCAAGCTGTCATGCAGAGTGAAAATTCTTCCTGTTGCTGAAGCTTTTTTTAGCCTATTTTGCCTTTGGGAAACAGTCGAGGCTTGGGTCTTATTTTTTGAAAGAGAATTTCACTGAAAATTTGAAGGAGAGGTTCTCTGGTGTTTAGGAGCTGGGTAAATGATCCTTGAAAAATATTTCCTTCAGGCCTCTCCTGCCTCAGGAGGCTTCTCATCTGAGAGCTAAATCCTTTACCACGGCTGGGCAGCGGGAGGAGGTGTATTTCCAGGAGGAGGCTAATGCTGTGCACTGTGTTTCTGTACACAGTGATTCTGCACACAGCAGATGCCTGACCTCGCCCCGCTGCTGCTGAGCACGGATGTGCTGACGTCTGTGAGCTCTCCCCAGCTGTGCCCTCCCGCACTGGAAGGGCCTTACCAGGGCGAGGGGCCAAAGTACAGCCTTTGAGCAAGTGTTGAAGTTCAGGACTGGTGTGTGAGAAGAAAAGTAGGCCCTGAAAAGATTTTATTTTTAATTGAAATCTGAGGAAAGCAAATAGTATGGGAATACTAATGAGGTATGTACATAGAACACAACAACATCCTGCTCTAAGCTGAAGCTTTCCATCTTCAAGGACTCCAATTTTTCTCAGCGGATGTGGGAGTTGCACTCGGAGCAGCCTCCACATGCTGAATTCACACGGCACATTGATGCTCTGAGAGCATTACTGAGCTGCACTGCCGAGAGCAGGATGCTAACACGCTGCCCGGGTAACAGCATCACATCACATTTTTAATGTTATGGCATAGTCAAACTTCCTACACTGCGGGCCATAGGTCAGCTGGCACTCGGTAACACAGTAAGGTGAATAGCGCCTACCTCCCCTCCATCCATTCCAGGGACAGACTTGAAAGTAAGGGGTTCTTCTGGCTGATGAGAAGTATTAATAGATGAGACTGGCCCATTATAAGAGGCACAAGGTAATATCATCTTTGTGACCTTTGCTAATTTCCTCAGTACATCAATTGTGCATGTAAACCATATGCGAACAGTCAGGGAGACAGCTTTCAGCTACGATGGCTTTCATCTGGACTTCTTCTCTTTGTGTTGGGTAGGCTGTGGCAGGGGAGAGCAAAGCATCCTTTGGTCATATCAGAGTGCTGTTTTTCAGTGGAAGTTGCACCGAAAAAGCAAATCTATAAATCCTCAGCACAGGATCAGCTGAGTGAGAGCCTTAAAAGGGAGCTGGGCTGTGAGTTCCTGGTACAGGAACATCTCACTGCAACTGGCTGGAAGAGTTTAGAAGGTAATAAAGAGTTTAGAAGCAGTAAATTGCAGAGTACTTTGTGGAGAGTTTTTACAACTGTGTTTGGGGAGGAACCAGAAAGAGGGGAAGAATATCTACCATATGAAGACACAGACATTAAACAAAATAGAACAGGGCACTATTGCTAGAATGTTTTCTGTGGTCATATGAGTAAGATCAGTACACATGATTTGCAAATAATTGAACTCGAGATCATTCTTTCCCTCCCTTCATGTTTTCTTTAGTTATATTTGTTTTAATTACCGAATTATTCTCAAATGAAAAATGATTAAAATTAAAACCCTAATGCACCAAACAATGGATGTTGACTAAGGTAGACATAGCAGTTTAAATTCATAAGCTCTTTTTTAGGGTCTGGCTGTCAGATTTTCCCTGTCTAAGTGGTGCAGTCTGCTGAGGCACCTTGCAATGACTGGTGAGCCTCTCTAGGCATGTGGGAAAATCCTGTGAGCCTTTTGTCTTCTCTAGCTTATAAAGGTCAATGTACACTGACCTGCTTGAAATAGATAGACAAGAAAATACAAAATGTTGAAATACTCTTTTTCTTTAAATTTACAGATACTCTACAGTGCTTATGACCAGGTATCTGAAATGCACCCACCAAATATCGTTTAGTGCAACATTATCTTGCAAAGGAAGTGGACTCTACCAAAGCAGAGTCTAACCCCTGCAGTGCCATATTTTGGCAAAGAAAATCTTCTTACTTTGTGTTTAGAGATGAAGGTTTAGTCAACTAAAATCTGTTCCTTTGTTTTTTATTGTTCTGTGGGTCATAACAAGGGACATAGTCTCAGTGTTTTAAACTATCCACAAAATGTCACAGCAATGCTCTGATTAGTACATTTTAATGGTATATTAAAACTGAATTTCCACTAAAAAAAAAAAAAAAAAGAAACAGCAGCCTTGACTTCATAGAATAATTATTCTCAATTAGATATAACATTCTGCCTAAACATAACATGCAGATTCTCAAAGGGGAAAAGGTATAAGAGATCTTTCCTTTTCCACTTTAACACTAGTCAGTCCTAATGGGGAATGAAATTCTGCAGAACCCTGTAATTTCTCTAAAAGCTCCCTGACTGGAAATGCACCTCATACTGGTGTCTTCATGCTTTCTTCATGTACTTGGCACAGCAAGCAGACACAGAAAAGACAGGAGAGATTTGTCCCTGGCTCTTTGCTTAATCATTTAAACAGACAGACCAGCTACTGTGTTTTATACAAAGCTTGAGGTCATTTATATTATCATGGGTATGAAAACATAATGTGTTGGAATTTTCTGCTGACACAAAACACTCCATCAGGCTGTGGTTGGGGCTGCTGTAGAGCTAAGACTTTTTCACAGTCAAAAACTATTACCATCTCTGTCACCAGGAACCTCTAGGCAGGCAAAGTCACAGGCCAAGCTAACTCAGACTTCTTTTCATCTGACTTTGTAAACAGATTTTAATTATTATAATTAAAAGGCTGTCAAAAAGCATTTCATAGACACAATATTTACAACATTTTTACATCCAGTGATGGGTACTTGAAGTGAAAGAGAAAAAATATTCCCACATCTTAATAATAGTAGCACAAGTTCAAGTCACTTCATCTGGGGAGTCGTCTTGTGAAAATGTCATCAGAGGGACTTGACTTTAACCTGTTTGAACCTTCCCAACTTATTCTCTTGCTTTTCTGAAGATCCTGGTGTTTGCAGTCTCTGCCTACTTCAGCAGCAAATACAGGCACTTTCTTCCAAATGCCTGTGCAAATGCTACTCCCTGCAGGAAGAAGGTTTTGAAGAAAAAAAGATATATTTAATATTGTGAGAGAAAATAATTCCATTCATCTTGCTGTGTGATTATAGTTAGCAATTTTATTATTAGCTGATTTCTCTTTGGAGGCTTTTGTGCCATGTTTTGCAGCATGTCGGGGGTGGGTGTAAAACACTCCCTTAAGCAACTACTCTGTTGCTCTATTATGAATGTGTAAAACCATCAAAAACGTCCTAAGGCTCACAAACTTCTCTTTCATGTTCCATTCAATGATTTTTGTTCAAACAGAAAAAGAGAAACTGTGCTCCCTGAACCAAGCCAGAACACATAAGCGCAAGCGTTTCACAGGATTTAGGGAGAGATGCTTTGCTCCATCCCTGGTCTCCCGGGGCTGTTTCTCACACCTCCTTCTTGGGTGCAAAGGGTGCCTTTGCGTGGCTGCTGCAGCAGGCTGCCTGCCAGCAGGCGCAGCACACCCAGGAGAGAACTGCTGGGCAAACAAGTTGGTCTGCTGGGACTCCAGTGGACAGGATTTCTCACCATTCAGTGCTAACTGGCTGGAGCTGGGATTTAATTTCGCACAGTGGACATATGGGAGGCAGGGCAGCATCTGCCTTATTGCTGTCTGCTCTCTGTCAGCCAGGCAGCTACAGCTTTAATCAAAAAAAAGCTGCAGCTGAACATTTTGTGGTCCTCATTATCTTTCTTAAGTTGGTCTCCAGTTTTTGAATTGGAATGTGGTATTTGCTCAGCTGTTTCTTATGTGTTTTGTTTTTTTTTTTTAATGAGAGAAGCTCAAACAAGAAGGCATCCACTTTTCCTGAAGCCATTTATATTAAGAACTGCAGAGCGAGCAGTAGTGGGTGTAAAATGCCCATTATGAGATAAAGTCCCTGCTTGATCCTCAAGCAAGAATAGGGACAATAGTAAATACTGCATTGGATAAACACAGGTCAAGTGTGCACATGGCTTCAGGTATGATTGTAAGAAAATAATAGATGAAAAGCTGAATTAAGTATTTTTTTTTCTCCACCTGATGAAGGAAAGGGTGTGTGACAGGGGGAGTGGTAAGTCATGCTGTTGCTGTTGTACCACAGGACATTTCTCAGAAGCAGACATTCACTCTGGGGAAAACAGCCCTGGAATCCAGTCACGTTATGAGCACCAGACTGGGACCCCTCCCAGGCAGGGAACACAGACATCTTCATCCCACCAATTACAAGTATCTGGTGTGATGAGATTCTGCTGCTTATTCTGGAATGGCTGCACAGTAATTTGGAGAACTCAAGCTAAAGTACTTTTCATTATAGCCTCTATTTTAAGTTACTAAATATCTTCCAGACTTACTCACTTTATGTGAGCATAGTGAGGCCTCAGAACCCAGCTGAGTGGTGCAACCAAGACCTGGAAATAGTGTTACCCTCAAATCAGCCAAGCCTTCTGAAATATTCTCTCAAGTCTTACACAGTTCATTGGGAAGAGAAAGTCATAGACTCCTAGAATGGTTTGGATTTGGAAGGGACCTTAAGGATCATCTAGTTCCAACCCACCTTCCACGTGCAGGGACAGACTGCTCAAGGTAATCTTGCTATAGGTCTTCCTGCTACCTTCATATTCAGTCATCATTAAATTTTCATTTCTTCAATTTCAGCCCATTTAATTTGGACATAATCTGAAGTGATGTGACCTCTGAATGAGAAATTGACAAATTCCTGCCAGAACAAAAATTTTAAAATTCTTCTGAAGAAATAATAAAAATCAATTAGAAGGACTTGGCAGAAGTTTCAGCATTAATGCACATGAATTATGTATTTAAATATATTGCACTTACATTGAAAATTTATTTATCTTCATTGAACCTATAGGTAAAATGAGTAGCATGTATTTTAGCCGTTCATTTTAAAGCATCTCAGCAAGATGCATCTGATGCAATACAAGTTGATATCACACAGAGGTCTTCTGGTACCTATGGTACCAATGAATAGATACAAATTAGTTTTATAGAAATGTACAAATGCAACAAGCATTATTGAAACTACCTTATGAAGTGAAAAGGAGGAAGGAATGCAAATATAAGGAAAAAACCTTTTTAAGTTGTCTTCACATGTTCAAAAATTCCTTTTAAAAAAAATATTCTAAAGACAATAATTTACAGTTCAAAAGAAAATAAGAAATCCAGGTCCCAAATGATGAAATATCAATGACTTCCCATTCTGGTAACATAAGTCAAATAAAACTAATATATCTGCCACGTAGTAATTTATTTCAAATGTGGTTTATGGTCGGTCGAATGTGAACAAAGACAAATGTAAGGTAAAATATAGTTGGGAAGGAGAAAAAAGATTTACTGTCCTCTTAACCAATGAACTTAAAAATTTCATTGATTAAATTGTTGTGTTTGCACCTTAGAAAATGAAAGTGGGAGGGGATCAATAATCTTGGTGTCACGTCCTAGTGGCACACTGAATTTTTTAGGTCTATGGGCCCTTAAAGTTGTCCAGGTGCTTATTCAAATCTCATTTAAAAAGTCAAATATCACAAGTCTGAAAGACTAATTCAGAAATTTTGCAATTCCTTGCAAGACTCCCAGTGGTTTCAGTTTGTAGTTAGCATGGAATAAGGACAGTAATTAAAGATTCTCTACCAGTAACTGTGTTTTGCCCCTCGGTCCTAATGAGCACAGGTCACACACGCTCATACATCTAATAATTTTCAGACTTAGCTCTTGATGAAAACCTATTGCAGAGTTTGTGGCTAGAATTGGATTCTGGTTTTAATTTTAAAGAATGAAACCAACTCTGTTGACCTTGGTAGGGATAGTGATGCTGCTGCAGGGCGCCGTCCTCGTCTGACCCCCGGGTCCCGGAGCCACTTTGAGCTGCTGGATCTACCTACACTGGACCAACGAAGACCACTGCCTTCCCAGCAGCTGTTGCTACCAAGGAAGATGGGATACATCTCATACAACTGCACTTTTGTGAAGTTGAATCATGTACTCTGATAGAGCCACTTGGTCTTTCTCTCTAACATGTGGAGAAAGAGCAATACCTCCATAGGGAGATCAGTTCAGTTCTGCTGCTGTCACTATAGAGTTGGTACCTGTTTTCCTCTATTGATGACAGCAGTACCCAGATTCCTGGCTCAGACTGAATTCCCAGCCTTTGCTCAAGTGGTGCTAGGGAATATGAGCCCACTGGGGCTTATCCATACTGCCATAGTTTCTACTTTCTCCTCCCACCTCACTTAAGGTGCAGCAGGAACCAAATTCCCATCTGATGCTGTCAGGCTATGTTACCTCCATGTGAACCATGCAAGGATTTACCCATGTGTTTACTGCACATTAAACACCAGGAAGCAGGGGTTTACTGGCACTCAGGAAATTGCTCTGTGCTCAAAAATGGACACTGCCTGCACATCCCCACACAGGTCATGCACAAATATATTTGAATTGCAGACATCAAAAGTGTGTCATGCTTAGAAAGAAACGTCAATAATTTTAGTACGACACTGCAGGTCACTGAAGAATGACATACTCCTGGTGCTCATTAAATGTAAGGGATCAACTGCTTTTTCCGACACCTGAAGAAAAATGAGGCAATGATCTGAGGCCATTTAGCTTCTTTTTCCCACTCAGTGTTTTTTGGTTTTGTAAGAACTAACTACATCCCATTTTGACAATTTTTCACCATTTGCAATAACAAATATTAATGTCATTCAAAAGTACCTATTAATGTCACTGTTTTACTGGCCCAGCATTAAAGTGTAAAATAAATATTAACCCATTTAGATGTTAGGCAAGGGTTCAATGAATACACAGATCTTCAGATGTATAACGAGTGAGAATCATCTCAGCCAATAATAAGCTTTTGTACCCTGTGTAGTTTTGTTAAGACTTTTACTTTGCATACTTGATCAACTTGCATCTCTGTCAGGTCTAAATTTGCTTTTGCAGGCTCAAAAAGAGTACATTTATTTCCACATCCAACAGGTTTAAAACACTTTGACATCTCATTCCACTCTGGGATGAAGATGAAACTTTGCGCCCACCAACTGAGAAGTTGTTCTGTTTGCCAGGGTGGTACACAGTGTTACAGCCAAATTTGAAATTCTACTTAGGTTTCAGAAACAGCAAAAAGGAGGGAAAACTAGCAGAAAACCAGATTTGCAAAAGAGTTTAATTACTCAGTTCTTTTTGAAAATCCCAGAAAGCCTCTGTCTCTTGTTCTCAAGGTGACAAAACCAAAAGCTTTAAAAATTTGAGGCTTCTAAACCAGATGCAGAGATGTTTGACTTTGAAGGTAAAATATCTTAATGTATGAAGAATTCATTTAATTCATTTATGAAACTTTTTCTTAATAATATAATGGTAATTGATAAAATTAGGCTGGAAGTTAGCAGCAGATTCTAGTCAACAGAGAGGTTGATCTTAGGAAGAGTGATAATTAACAGGGAGTGAAAAGAATGAGTTTAATTTAGTAGTATTTTTTTCCTTTTCTACAACTTACAATACAAAAAGAATTCCAATAACTACAGTTGGAGAAATGCAGAAAGCAACATACACAGTTAAGATCCTCTTAATCCCCAAGCCTCTACAAATCATTGTTAAAAACCTTTCTATCTGAGCTGGACCACTTGCAGCACAAAAAGTGCTATAGAATGGGTAACTAACTTTGCTGATTGATGTCCTAGTGCTGTACTGTTTCTGATTTTGTGGCTCTCCAGAGTTCACCTTCTTTTTCCACTTCAGGGAGACAGAGATTGCCATCTGGGGAAGCAGCTCTCGTAGCTGGAAGCTGGGCAGCAGGGGCCAGGGCTGCTCCTGTCACCCCATGAAGCCTTGCTCTCTGTGTCCCTCTGATTGCCCCTCAGAGAGGAGAGTCTGATAGTTTGCTTCTGATTAATAACAGAAAAGAAAAGCAAGGTAAAGCCTGCGTACTTCTTTTCCCGAATGACCTGTACTTCAACATTTCTCATTAGAAAAACTGCCAAATCACTCCATGTCAGACTGTGATTCAAGAAAACATGGCCTCAAAGTCAGAAATGAGAATAAGATTGCAACAAAGAAAATTAAAAGGCAACAGTTCCTGGGCTTCCTCTGTCCCTAACTCATCTGGCAGCTGGCTGCATCACTGCTCAGGATGCAGGAGGATGTCATTCTTTCAATTAATCCAACATTTGCATGATCCTAAATATTAGTGTTTCTTACCCTCCTAGAGTAATGTTCCACACAAAACATAAATCATGTTTCTGAGGTATTATTTTTTTAGGCAATTTCGTTAAAACGTATCATATGTAGATTTTCATCTCTCTAAGCCACAAATTAACTTTGTGAATAGATTCACATTTAAAATATACATTGTATATTTTATTACCTCACTATCAGCTGCAAACCTTCATGGTCAATGACTGTAGAAAGTAAATTACAATTCATTACTTAAAGTATTGTTAATTAGTGCCAGAGAATGTGTCTTGAGAACATCAATACAATTCAGGAGCTTGAACATTTAAAACTTTCTTTTAAAATTTGAGCTAAAATTTGATACTCTTCCTTGGAATCCATCCTTTCCCAATCTCACCTTCCTTTAATCCTCACAACCTCCCACTTCCTTTGTGCAATGTGTTTCTTTGACCTTGGAGTTTAAAAGAAATTTATAGGCACACAAACATTCATGTTCATGTTTGCAACATTATGTCTCAGAAGCATTCCAAAGGGCTCCAATGCGCACGCTTCTCTCCCTGAGGAAAGGAGGTGAAAGCAAAGACATTACAGAAGTTATCCAGGTTCCCTGAAGGTACCCCAAAATATTGCAGTGATGAACACAGATTACATAATGAGGAAAGGAAATTATTCCCAGGAAAATTATGCCAGGATTTCTTTGAAGGGAGATTCACAGAGACAATATACCAGAGAAATAAACCAGGAGGGAGATCTGTTGAAATTAGCCACTTTTGCTATGTCTGCTGAAGTAGAGACATATATTCTGCAAAAGGCATGTGGCAACCTAGTTTTCTGAGTCTTATGGAAAATTTCTCTATTTAGCCAATTGCTACGTTGTTGACAATTTTAAAAGAAACACAACTAATAAAATCAGCCTTTCAAAGCATGCAATCAAAGGCTGCCAGAGAGAAGAAGGTGCATGAAACCTACTCAAGAGGGTCACACTAACAGGTAGAGTGCGGTGTTTATAATAAAAAATTTATGAATTACAATGTAACTACAGTGCTGTGAAAAAGGGTAACAAAATAAGTAATAATACAGTCATTTTATCTTGTAATCCTGCGAAGAGGGACACTCAGGAGAGCAGGATAGAGTATTAGAAGCTTCTGAAAACAAGTGAGAATAGTCAACACAATAAAATTACAACCATCTATAAGCAATTACATATGCTGTGGCTTTACTGCTGTTTTCATGGTCAACACTATTTGTATTGAGCACGGTATATTTAATACAGCACTCCTAAGAAGAGAAAT
Organism: Tichodroma muraria; assembly: GCA_013390105.1. Taxonomy (NCBI): domain Eukaryota; kingdom Metazoa; phylum Chordata; class Aves; order Passeriformes; family Sittidae; genus Tichodroma; species Tichodroma muraria. The sequence goes on from WAAG01077801.1 coordinate 15,482, forward strand.
CCTTTTTAAAAAAGTTATCCATTTTTTCCCCTGCTGTTTCCATCACAGAAGATTCTGGGAGTTGCTTACAATTATAAAGGAACAATTACTATTGAAAATGTTGATATGCCATTAACTGTCAGCCATTATTATGAAAAAACCCAGAAGGTTCATGTGCATATACTTTCATATAATTATGCTGCTTTCTCAATCACTTCTGTNTTTCATCATTGCTAGCAAATCAACATCTTTTCCAGATCTTTCATTAGCCCCATTTGAATCCAGTAGTGACACAGTAAGAATTCTACAGAAAGTAGAAATAGTGTGATCATTAATTATTGATGCTGAAGAGAATTCAATACACCACAGCATGGGAATCCTGTCTAAACCAGAAAGAGGTAAGGGAGCAAACTCAAGAGACTTGCACAGTGAGGATCTGTTCTGGGCTCAGGAAGAAGCAACAGAGATGGGAAAGGAAATGGCAGGAGAGAAATTTGAGATGGAGCCTGTGAGAAACCATGGGCAGACCTGCAGGGACTGATAGGAAAGCCATTGGCTTGGTTTATTATGTCAGATTTCTCTTTGCTTGCCCACGGTTGTTTCATAAGATTCTCATGTCCCTTGCTGAACTGCACCTCTAAAAGCCTGAATTTGCTCCACAGAGTGGTTTAGAGATTGGCCACTTATTTTCTGGTAGGAAATAACAGACCAAGACATTGCTGATAAAATGAACAGGTTCTTTCCCCAACTCAGAGATCACAAGAGCATTCTTTCCACAATTTAGTCTCAATTACTTGAAACAACATTCAAATGGAATCAAACACACCGGCAAAGAAGCAATGCAACAATCAGAGCAGCGGAGTTAATTCCTGTTCATGAAAGAATTTCCTTGCAACCTGGTCTCTCTTCATGGATTCCTCACCCTGACCCCTGGTACCTTTGCACAGGCAGGATGCACGGAGCAGTTTTACAAAGTGCTGTCAGTGAAGTGTGGCTGAGCAATGCTCTCTAGTTTGAGGCTTCAAAATTAAACCTTGTCTCTTCCTCTGTAAACCAGGGTCACACGGAGGTAAGGTGCTGTCCACCTTGGGTGGCTGTTCTTTAGTCTCCCAATGGGGCATTTGTGAGCTGTACAAATAAGACATTTTCCTGCCTGCTTTAATGTAGTTATAGACATGAAGTACAGGTACTTTGAGTCTGTCAGTACATTTGTCTTCTGTGAGTTCCCTGTCACCCTGCCCTTGTGACAGTTCTGCGACACACAGGTTGGACAGAGAGCTCTGGATGCAACACAGAGAAGTGTGCCCATTAGGGGCTACTTCAGCCATGTCCCAGAACACATGGCCAAAGAGAAGATGGAGATTATTTCCTTCTCTTCCTCATCACTATTTCTCTTTCTGTTGTCAGGTTCCTTCAAGTGTAGGGAGTCCTGTTAAACACAACCAAAATGCACACACAAGACCTGCTCAGGAAGGTCTGCAGAAAATGACCAGATTTCCGGAGTAATACACATACTTCCAGGAGAGATGGAGCACGCAGTAAATAGTAATTGGTACCATATCCACACACACCAGTAATCTGGGGAGCTCAATTAAATTACTGTGCTGTATTAAGAAAAGTATGTGATCACACAGTTAATGACATAGAACATGCACAGGGAGAGGAGAAAATCTACAGTCATATTTTCAATGTCTGGCTTTTCCTGCCTTCTGAATGATTAATGATATTTAGGATGCCTTAATATGTCATTTTTGTCTTGAAATTCACAGGTTGTTTTTTTTCTTGAAAAAAGAGACTTGACTGCTGCCCCAAGCAGAAAGGACCCTGAGTCAGCTTCATGATTAATTGCAACATAGAAATTTTGAAATATGGCAATAGGTTCACCTTACAAAGCACAGAAGCCAGGAATGGATGCTTGAGATGAAAATTTTCAGGCTTTTGCCTTTGCTATGCCATCTTTGTAAGCTCTGCAAACAGCTCAGCCAGGTTACTGGTGATAAGCAGCAAAACCTGTTGATAAGCTCTTTATTCCCCAAAGCTCTGCTCTATTCAGGAAAAGCATATATCGATCATGAGATGAATGATATTTGGAAGATGAATATATGAAAGATGGATTTGAAATGATTGTGGTTGTTGGGGCAATATTTATATTACCCCAGTAG
>WAAG01077818.1:718-11896 GCA_013390105.1 Tichodroma muraria
ATTCTTCTGCTCTACATTTACTTTGAAACATGTAATTTTGGTACCTCCCACACTACTTTTTATTGACAGTAAGAAATCTAGGAGAGAAAGGGAGGATTCAAAAACTGTATGTATCCTTTAATGGCAAAAGCCCAAGATGCATCATTTGCTCCATCACTGTGCGTTTCAAGTGCACCCATTTAAAAAGGAAATAGAAACTAAACTATTACCTGTTACAGAATGGTATTTAACCCTTTATTTTGATTTCTACTCCCCACCAGTTCCCAGTTTAACCTCTTATGGAGAATGAACCAGTCAGAAAAAACACAAAACAAATGAGGCAGGAAGTCAGCCCTGGAGATCATTTTATCCAGTCTTGTTGCTCAAAGCAGACTTAAGCAAAGAAGGCTGTTCAGAGCTGTGTCCAGTCGAGTTTTTAGTATATCCAAGATGGAGACTCCACAAACTCCATGGGCAACCTGTTCCAGTTAAACCATCTTCACAGTAAAAGGATCTTTTTCTTACGTTTATATGAAATTTCCTGTATTTCAATTTTTTTCCATTGCCTTTTGTTCTTTCACAGTGTGTCTGAGACAAGCCACCCCAAAAAGCATTTGAGAAGCCTTGTGGATACTTGTACCCTGCTGCTATGCCCCTCCAGAAGATACCAAACTTTGCAATTTCCTCCAGGAAAAATCTTGGTTTGCTTAGAAAATTTCTGTGTTATTCATAGCGAAGGTAGGTTTTCTTTGTGTGCTTACCTAAACATTAAAACAACAAGACTATCCAAGCAGATTTAAGAAAATTATTCTTGATCTATTATTGGATTAGAGAGGTGGTCTGTGGCCCAACACGGAGCCAGTCCTGGACATTCTCAGAAGAAAACAAACTGCTTTTCATCAGAAATCACCCCCAAGGCATTAACAACATCTTGCACCAAGCCCATGGTCTTTGTAGAGGAAAAATCATTAGCCTGGAACAAAAGTCCCATGCCCCCTCGCAACACCTTGGTGCTTGCTTATGGTGACGAGCACATACACCTCCTTCTGCAGGAGTGAGCAACACTTCTGATTGTGCCCCTCAGCATGATCTCCTTCACACTGCTCTGTCTGATTGTGTGACGGAAAGAAGTGCAGAGGATGTAGGTGTTCTGAGAAACAGATTTCTGCTTTAAGCAAGATATGCTATTGCAAGTTATACTCTGTTAGCACTTGGACATAATATGCTTTGGTGAAAGGAACAGGAAACTCCTCCTGGCTTTCAACAGAGGGGAAAATTTCAGGGGGAAAAGAAGGAAAGAGTTTCTGTACACCAGGAATTATACATTCTGTTAAAATTCATACCAAATACTTGCATTGCCTTTATGAATTAAGGCAGAAAAGGAACAGTTAATTCCAGGATAAAAGTCTCATTACTTGCTGGAATTCAGTAAAATTTCCTCTAAGCGTAAGAAGAAGCAGCCCTTTGCAGAAGGTGGGGAAAGATAACATTAGGTCTTTTTAATTCTGAGCTGGCCATAGTGACCTCATGGGTACAAACCAGCTTACAAGAAGTTTTACACATTATTCTAAAGTCAGAATTCTGTAGTGTTGGAAACACTATCTACTTGGGTTAATCTGAAAGCAAAGGGATATACTAGAGAAGTGGACAAAAAGCAGTTATTGCTTTATGAAAAATACCAGGTTGCTTTTTCCTCCACAGCACAGTAGCAGAGATGGTTTGGCTGACTCAGGGATCAGGCGCTAAGCAACAAGCAGTTCTCTCCAGTAAAAAGGAAACACCTAATAAAACAGCTTCAGCTCAGGAGCTGCAGTGCTGCAAAGACTGTTTTCCTCCCAGGTGGAACCATACGATCTCCCGTGTTGTGCGTTAGCAACAGGCTCGAGGGCCACCACTGTGTAACTGGGGCAGAGGAATGGGGCGAGACTCCTGTGGAGTCAAAGCCACTACCTGGAAAAAATCCCTTGTTCAGAAACAATGGAGCTCTTTGTGAAAGAATTTTGATAAAATGGCACTCTGAAACAGGCATATGTGCTCCATTAATTCTAACAACATTTCTACCACTCGGTACAACTTTTTTAGAATGCCAAATTTTAAGAGACATGCCAGCCAGTATCCTTGGTTGAATGCTTCCATAGTCCTGGTATTTCCATTTCCCTTGTGCAGAAAGGAGAACAGAGAAGAGCCAGTAGAGAAGTCAAGCCCTAGATCAAAGTTCTCCTGGATGTGACACTCCCCACCATACTGCAGTGGTAACTCATGCTGAGTCCCCTCTGTGCAATACCTGACATAAATTTCTCTGCTACGATGTGCTGCACTTAATCTCTTCTTTATCAAAGGGGAATAACAGAGGGACTAAATCACTTATTCTACATTAATAAAAATAAAACTGTGCTATTGTGATTGTACCACCTATAGGTAATGTAGCTTACTGATGTACCAACAATGCTAATAACTACAAAGGCAACAGTCCTCTAGCTTGTAATAAAAGCAGGATACAATCAGAAATGAAATAGATAACAGAAAAAACAACAGAATGGGGATGTAAAATAAAATTAGGAAATGTTCTGAGCTGAGGGATTTACTAGTACATAGAGCTACATCTTTTTACCATATAAAATTACACTTTCAGACCATTATATCCTATGCAGTAAGGAATAAATCTAGACTGGCAGAGCTGGACTAGATGACCTTTACAGTAACTCTCTCATTTTTAAAGAATTCCACAGCTGTCATGGAAAGAAAATTATAACAGGTCATTTTTTTCCCCTCATGGTCACAATGCAAAAGAAGGTAATAGAGAAAGTTTGAACAAAAATTTTCCACAAAAGACTCTCATAATGCTTCATGGCGGCCCATAAACCAATCTTACCTCATCTCTAGAGGATTTTGCTTTGCTGCAATAACTAACTCTGGGTTTTAGTAATGATCAGAGAGTATATAGAATTAGTTGTAGAATCTCCCATATTCAATACCTTCAAATTTCATTTGGGCAACCACTTCCCCAATAAGAGCAAATTAATGGTATTAACTATTTCTTTCAAAGAGAAACAATGCAGATGTGAAAATATTCTCTAATCCGTGACAGGAATAATACACCTCAAGAACAATGCAGATATTATTCCATATAATTAAAAGAATTTAGCACTCCCTCCTGAGGAGACTAAGTATTACTCTTTCACAAAATATTTGCTTAAACAGAACTCAAATATAAAAGTTGCATATGCACATCTACTCTCTTCAGTTTTAAGTTCAAAGGACTGAGAGTCTAGAACTGGGAAAACAGATGTGAGATTACTGAGGCACATTCCTGAGATGATTTTAGTTAAGCAGCATTGAAACAACAGAAACTATGCCTTAAATCTGGGCAAGCTGCTATGCTCTCAGCTATTGCCAAAATACCTGTTTTGCTGTTCATCTCCACCTTTTCTGCCATGGGGACAGACAAGCAGTGCTGCAGGCTGGCTGAGAGTTCATTCAGCCTCCATCTCAGGAGGTGTTCAACGCCCAGCTGGGCAAAGCCCTGAAAAGGCTTGTCTGAGCTCAGAGATTTGAGACAAAAGACCAGAGCCCAGAACCTCCCGAGGTTGCTCCCCACTGAATTATCTTATTATCCTATGCGGTTTATGCTGGTTTCTGAGGCATGTGGGTTTTGTTTTTCTGTAGCAAATTAATTAGATGCCTTTCTCTTGTATCTTTCCTCCCTTCTGTCCAACATTCTACTTGGAATTATGACAACTGGTTACCCATTCACCCAGTTTATCACCTTTTACTGGTCCCATCATTAGTAACAGCAATTCATACTGTATTTGAATGTGGAATTTAATACTAATCTGAATAGGATTAAGTGAAAGAGATTAACTGTAATAGCAGAGGACTAGACCCAGGAGGCCCCTCTATTCCTCTATATTGATTGCACTAGTCTAAAAATAATTTAAAGCCATCTTCCATTAGCAAGGAATTTATATGCTGTTTCTTTCTTGCTTTTTCTCTCAGAAATGTAGATTTATTTTTGAACTAAATTTTTACTAAACTCAGATGGAATAGCAAAAATTACCTTTGACCACAACAACCTTATGGCTATGCCAATAATTTTCCAATTGTTACAAGAAAGCCATACTTTGCTTATTGGCTAACTATTTTACTGTATTGTTTGTTTTATATTCTACGCAGTTCACTTATGACCTAGATGAAGTTCTTACACAGATTTTAAGAACATGATACTATTATTATCACTTATTTTGTGTCTGTTACATCTGTGAAGTGCTGCATTTAAATGAAAGGATACACACAGTATTGTTAGGATGGTTTCTTTTGGGCGTGTAGAAGATGGCCAAGTCCTGGAATCACTATTCCAACTTGAGAATGTGAAACATGCTGATCTCCTGTCTGAGTCAGATACACAAACCCACAAGTATCCAACTGAAAAAAACCCACATGTGCCAATCTGTCAGCATTCAAAGCTGCCCATGGCCAATGTGACTGTGGGACATGTTGATGTTTCAGACTCATGAAGGCAATAGGCAAAAATTTCCTATTATGTTTCTTTTCCTTATCCTACTTTTCCTTTACTTAATTTTTTAAGCTTTGCTCTAAGTGTCTCTCAGAGCAAAGTGAAAAAAAGTCTATACCTGAACCATAGTAGATTAGGCTGATGAGAAATGGATACAAGCTCGTGATGCCATCATAGCACAACTGTATTTGCTTCTCTGCATTGCACTGTATGAAACATTTTGCTAGCACTTTTGCCTCTGAATAGACTACGAAGCTTTTAAAATAACTCCAAATGCGATTATTCTATAACTTCAGAAGCCTTTTCAGCTCAGTTTCTACTGCAATGCAGTGAGTTTCTTTCATTTCCACACATGCAGACCTAGTTACCATCACAGCCTCATTTCCTCATTACATGCTCACTGATGGAAAAGGGAGCAAGGAGTTAAAAGACCTAGAACAGGCCAAACAACCCCCTAAGGCTACAAAAACTAAGCTGAGATGTGATCTGTAGTATAGTTCTCTAGTATAACCTAGAGAAGAAAGATGTAAATGTCTTAAATGCTCCAGTCACCTCCAGAGAGGGATATCCAGGTGCTTAGCTTTCACCACCCAAGCTCTGCTGGAGCTTCATGAATATACAAGCACTTGAGAAGAAACTCAGGCACCACAGCAGCTCAGAGTTGGACTTTTCTACTGATGCATCCAGGAGCCAACTCGCAGTCCAGCCTGAGTCAGCGGTTTTTGAAAAGTCTAGATATCATGAGAAATTACAGTTTTTTCACTTGTGAAATTTCAACAGCATACGTGCTGGTTAAGGTTTGTGTCTCCCTACCTTTACGGTAGAAGCTAGAGTGTGCACAATTACATTTAGACTGTAAAGGGCTAACTTGCAACAAAGCAGTGAAGAAATTATTTTAAAAATAATTTCTTACTGTGGTAATTAGAGACTGAAGCTTTTCACAACTATCTACAAAACTGTTCATTATATTCATTTAATTTCTGGACAGTTACTTAAAATCCAGTACAGTTTCTCAGCTGGGAATATAAAAATGCCAATGGTTTTTAAATGGAACACAACTATAATTTATTTTGCATTACATAATTCTTACATTTTCAAAAGAGTTTAAGATTTCTTTTGCTGATAATTAAAGCACCTAAGTCTGTAATCTATCTGGATGTTTCAGTATTATTTTAGTACATATATTTAAATGGAGATGAAAGACCACAGCAAAGAAGTAACACTAATTCAAATATTAACAAAAACTATGGAGATACTATTGGAAAATATTTTTCACTATGCACTTAGGTCAAACTGGACTTTGATACCAGCTGCTAGATTTTTATTCTATAACAATTACATGTCTAACTATAGATTATTGTGAAAAAAGGGGGGAAAAAAGAAAAAGGAAGCCTTGCTATTTAAATACTACCATAGTTGGACTCTAGACATTTTTATGAAGAAAATGTACCAGCTCCATCTGTTGTAATGGTACAATGACATTCAAAATTTCAGACACCTACTTAAAATCTGTGTGACTGATTTTTAATTTTTTTTCCATTTTTTTTTGTTTATTTACAAATACCCATAACAAAAAAATTAACCGAACAGAAATTCTTTAAATACTGTGATATTTACAATTATACAAAACTGTTAGTTTTTCAGTGGGGTAGTTTTGTTAGAGCTGTTTTTTTGGTAAATAATTCTGCACTATTTAATGTTTTTTAGATGCCATTTTTGTAAAGAAGATTTCTGCTATAAATTGATGGGTAGCTTGTGCACAAGTTTATTAGGAAACTAATATGCACATGTTCTGCAGTTTTAAAAATGCTAGTTATTGGGTACCACGATTAAAGGGTTTTATAAATACATGCATATTTGATCCAAGAATTTTCATTAAAAACAATGTAGTTTAGGTATTTTCACTTTTTACTTCCTTTCAGCCTTTCTGCAGAGAGGAACAGGAGAAGTGAGGGAAAATCAACCACTTATGTAGAATTAAAGTTTTCAAAATCATGAGTTTTTTTGTAAATTCTTCTTTGCATTGACAAATCCTAAATATACACATTTTGAATTCCAACTTTTAAGAAGTGTTTTCTTGTATTTTTTCTGAAGGGGTTTGTAGAAGGCAAGAAACACCTGGAAATACACATAATTGAAGCATAAGTTATTTTGGCTAGAAGTTACTGTCTCCTTTCCAATTTATATTATTAGCTAAAAACTGACTTTTGCAATAGGTCCATAAGCAAATCTTGTCCACTTGAAGTATTCTCAACATATCACTGCTGCAGCCAACTGACCCCCTGCCTGGCCAGACTGATGCTGCCCCACCAGTCCTGCTGAGAAAACCCCAGGAGCTGAACTGGTACGGCCGCCTTGGGAGGATGGAGAGAGGAACAGCTGAAGCTGTAACCCTGCTCAAACCCCTGGTCCTTGCTGCCTCACTGGCAGAGTAGAAAGGAGAGTGCCTAGCTGTCCATGGGTGCTCACTGCAGCAAGTATTGATGGTAATTATGTGATTAAGAGTCATCAGGCTGCATTTCAACCACAGGGATGGCTATACATTGCTAAAGAGAAAAAAAAAGTTTGCCAAAGTTGCACCAACTTAATTCAATTTTGCAGCACAACAATTCCAGCTGATGGCTTTTATTCTATTTCTCCCTTACTAAAAGTAGAACTGGAACATTAAAGGTACTGCCTGTGTACATATCTACACATGTAAATTCAGCAAAATCCCAATGGTACAAAACCTTGATTTATCTCTTCAACCCGTTACTGAGTGACCTGTTTCAGATGTATGAACTTTAAGTGGTGCATTTTGCTACTAAACTTACCATATTTTCAAACGCAATTAACAAATGCAAAATAACTAAGAAAAACTCCTCCAATTAATGAAGCAATTTTAAATACTCTGGTTATCACAGCAAAGTGAGAAGCTGTTATTTTTCTGTCACTTCTCCACCAACGAGCAAGTCACTATGTACTGCTAAGAACACATGAACAAGTGAGCATACACTGGAAAAGGCAGAGGGGTAATGGGAGGCAGGAAGGGAGAAGAAACAAAGCCAATAATACAAGTTTATTGTGTAGGTTACAGCCTATCATATATGGTAGGGAGTTATGCAAGAAAAAGCAATCTTGCTTACTACTGCAAACAATAGCCTTTTCTTCACACTGCAATGCTGTTTCTAGGCTTAGGGAAAGATGTATTGATCCAGTTAGCAGCAAATTATTATTAACCTGATGTTGAACTTCTTTTGACCCACGACTCTATCTGCCTCCTAAATAACCACATTATTTTCCTTCAACAAAAACAAAGCACAACACACCAAGAAAATTCCTATACAGAAAACATAATGAACTTGAGAAACTACAACGACATGTCAGAGCTTTCATCTCTTGTGCCCCAAAAGTTCAAGACAATTTTAACTGTGCTGTTTTCTACTTACAGAAATAGATCACATTGAACACCTGCTTGCACATCATATTAGCAACAGCTCAAACAGTTTGCCTCAGCTTAATAAAAACATTAACACTCTGTGTTGGTTTCTTTTACAATCCTGAGGAAGAAAAATAGAATGCAAGAACAACAACTAGTCTAGAAATCAACATAACACTGAGAAGTATTTTTAGGATGGGAAAAAAACCCAAAGCAGTGTAGAAAATTTGTGTATGAGGATTCAGAAACACCAGAAGAGGATTGAAGAGATGTTTAGTTCACAGACACAACACAAATTAGTTTTTGTTTTGCTATGGTATCAGCTACCACATTGTTCAGTGGACACAAGCAAGCCCTGTTCACTTCAAGGCTGCAACTGAAATGCACCCTTGACCAGTTTTTGATTGCAATGGCAGGTCAGCAATACAAACAAAACTGTTGAAACCAGTGATTTTATGCAAATTCAGTATCCTGACAGTCAGAAAAATGCCAGACTGCTACAATCTTGTGATTACTTTAGAATACAACGATTTGAATCTGCTGGCATTTTACAGAATAGCTTTTAGCAAATAAACAACAACCAGGCACTTCTACATTACCATGGTAATTTTTTTAACACCATCCACTTTGTTTACAGCACAAAAAATAATACCATTTCTGCTGCGGTAATTTAATTCAGCAGGGTAGTTTTTTGATCAAAGATTTTTCTTTTCTGTAGAGCCATACGTAAATGCAGCAGAAGGAGTTGAAGTCAGCATAATTGTAAAAGCTGCTTTTCTGCAGAAAAGCTTCACAGTTCAAAGGTAATCAACTGTTCATGCCACTGGCTGCAAAATTCAAAAGGAAAGAGGCCTGGAATGGTATGGAGGAATTCACCATTAACCAGTGGGATGCATTTTAGTCCAAAATTATTTAACATTTATATCAATGGAGGCAAAAAAGGAATGAAAATATCACTGAATAAAGGTAACACAGAATCAAAGACCAGTGAATGAAACAAAACCTGACTGCTGAGTGAGCAGCATGGCTTTTACTCCATGAAATTCAGTAAAAGAGAAAAGAAAATAGGAGAAAAAAAAGAAGAAATTAAATGTGCATGCTTTCTATTTCACAGCAAATGCACATTAAAAATATAATTTCAGAACAAGGAGACCCCACACTAGACCCCAGATTCCTGGAGCTTCGATACTCCTTTGTTAAGAACTTGGGAATCATGGGGGCACAATTTGAGGGTCCAGAGCCCTTACTCGCACATATTTCATACTTAGGGTTGCTTCAGAGACATGGAGTATTCAGCAAGCATATCCAAGAAGTCACATGTTTCAACATGACCAACCATATACAATGTTATTGTACTTAAGAATAAAGAATGCAAGATAAAAGCTTTTAGATTGGGAATATCAGTGATGCAGATAAGTGATTTGAAATACTATCATTACAGAAGAAATAGAACTAAAATCAAGAATCAAACATACCCTCAGTCCAAAGCTATGCTTAAAAGCAGTAATCAGTCCTTTAAGCATTTAAATAGAGAAATAGTGAACAGGAAAGGTTATGTAACCTTTCCACGCAGCTCCTGGAAATTTATGCGCTGTGCTGGCATATATACTTCAGGAAGGATGCTTAAGATAATTTAGGATTAGAGATGAAGATTTGAAAGACTTATGAGAATGAGGAAAGGATGTGAAAACACAGTCTTTGAAGAAAAACCTAATGCTCATTCTAACTCCTGCAAGCAAGAGAAGTCTACAAAATTATTTGATTATAACCTGTAAAATCCCATATTGAGGGATAAATTTGGTAATGAAAGATGTTTAAATCCAGAGGATAATGGTACATTTATAACTATGGCTGGACACAGAAGCCAGGTAAACACAGGCTAATAGGTGAATACTTTTAACAACAAGAGCAATCAGGGAGCTACTTAACACACCTGGTGGAGTGTTTCTTAGCACTGCATAAACTCAATTGTTTATGCAAACAATTGAGGCACCACAGGTTCTAATTCAACTAAAGCCACGTGGTAGAAGCTGCTCTTCAGGAAAATCTACTGGCTTGTGGTATACACAGCATAGAGACACAGTATTCTCTCTTCCCCTGATATTCTAGTATGATGAAAACATTGGCTTCTGAAAAAAACCAACCAAACCAAACCCTCCAGCTCTTTCACTACTATCAGAGCAGCTCCTGCAGCTCCTTTGCACTCAACTTGTGTATCTGAAGGCTTCCATTGACAAATAATCTGAAATCTTTGGGAAAAACTAGGTAGCTGCTGATTGTAAAAAAAATTTTGTAATAGGACAGCCACTTTTTAAGTGATCTTTAAGATGCAATTTGAGCATAAAGTATGTTTTCACTGTCTGATTTGTTATCTATAGCTTAATAAAATTTTACTGCAAACAGACACGGGTTCCTCCACTTGTGTTATCTGTACTCCCCCATTCTTTGTCTGCTCACTGCACTGTTTAAGATTGGAAGAAAAGTTCTGCTCAATTTATTACAAAACTCTGACTCTACTATGTGGCAAAAGATGTATGCAACAGAATACTTGGGCATATAACAGAATACCACTAAATAGAAACTCTGGTACTGCATGATAGCAGCCAGCTTCCAGAGGCCACATCAGCAATATTCAGCTGCAGAGTGCTGTAAACACTTTGCAAAGGGCTCCTTTCCATTTCTCCTGGGACAAATCAATAGTTCAAGATTCCTTTTTCTGTTTACTTCATGCATTTTGCTCCATAGCCAGTTAGCAGATCAATACTGATTTGTGTTCTAAAGAATGAATAGACTTTATTTTTATAAAGGAACAAGCTCCAGCTAAACTTCCAAATATGCTGAAGATTTAATGGCATTATAGAGAGAGAGCCTTTAATGGTAATGATGCAAAAGAAGGATTAGCTGATACTGGTGGAATTTGGGGTGGTAACATTTCAAGTGTTTTGTGGATGGATATCCAAAGTAAATGAAAAATGCTTGTTGTCAATCAGACCAGAGCTTTGAGAATCTTGCAGTTCCTGCGTACATCATTTATTTTTGTACAGAATTTGGAAACTAGACTTATGTGATAGAGGGAACCAAAGGAAAAAAAAAAGATGATACCTTAAAATAAAAGCTTTTGTCATCACTGTATATTGTCAGGAATTTAGCAAATGAAAATTTAACAAATGAAAGAAATGTCACTGAGAGGTAAGTATTCTCTCGATACATATGGGAAGTGCTATGGGGTGAATGTCTTATCACATCTAAAATATGTTATGATCTTCTG
>WAAG01077842.1:5275-21847 GCA_013390105.1 Tichodroma muraria
CGGTGGCCAACGCACAGGAGCTCCTGCAGGTCAGAAGGGGCGGCGGGGCCGGGCGGGGGCTGGCTCGGTCCCGGTGCGGGTCGCGGGGCACGGCCGGGCCGCCCCGCTCCCCTTGCAGCAGGGGCGGCGGCTGCGGCCGGAGCCGCCGGGCAGCGGTCCTGCTCACGGGCTCTCTCCACAGCGGATGACGGACAAGTGCTTTCGGAAGTGCATCGGGAAGCCCGGCGGCGCCCTGGACAACTCCGAGCAGGTGAGGACAGGCGGGAGAAGGGGGGACCCGCGGGCCCCTAGCTCGGGGCTGCCGCTGAGGCTTTGTGTCCCGCAGAAGTGCATCGCCATGTGCATGGACCGGTATATGGATTCCTGGAACACAGTTTCGCGAGCCTACAATTCTCGGCTGCAGCGGGAGAGAGCCAACATGTGACGCTTGCCGGCCTCCGGGCCGAGAGACACCGTGTGGGGAAGGGACAGCGGCCAGTCCTGGTGGTTAGGGGTGAATCCTGCTGCCTTCCCCGCCCCTGCCATGGCAGAGCAATAAAACCTCACTGAACCTTTTGCATCCATTGNTTCTCCCTCCGGCAGCGCAGGGGCCCCCGGCCGCGGAGACTCTGGGCATGGAGAGCGGCTTCGGCTCCGATTTCAGCTCCGGAGGAGGCGGCGGGGGGAAGCTGGACCCGGGGCTCATCATGGAGCAGGTGAAGGTGCAGATTGCCGTGGCCAACGCACNCATTGGCTTTTATTAGCAACAGCTCCAGGAGAGAGTGATTTTTATTTTTTTTTTTCCATGAACTGCTTGGTTTACTTCTTGCCCTTCCTGAGTGTCCAGACTGGCCCGAGGTGTTATATCAGTTGATAAATCCCTGCTGAAGGGGCTACGACAGGCAAGGAGCCTTCTGTGGAAAACAGGGGCTGAGCCAAGCCAGCAACGCAGTACCCTTTGCTCGAGATTCCAGCATGGACCCATCCATAAGGTAGTTACCCAGTTCTTTTTCATTAGTGGAAAAGCTGCCAGAAGATTCTCCACATGCCGCCTTGGCTCTTTCATCCCGTATATCTGTATAGCGCAATGTGGAGCTATCTTTGGGCTCGTAGGCTTTGACTCAGCTCAAGCACAGTGTTGGGGAGCAGGACAGCCTCACAAATAGTTGTATGAGCACAGCTAGGGATGAACAGGGTTGGGATGTGTTTAGGTTCTTTATAGAATAAAGTGTGTTGTGTGGCTGTGATACTCTGTAGTTTCTGATTTGGCTCTGGCCCAGATGTTCCATTTTGGAGCCTGCATCCCAAGCATAATTTTTTTGGTGGAGGAACATGTCTGCAACAGGGGGTGTGGATCTGCTTTGGGGCACAACTCTCTACTGTTTTCTGCTTCCACACTGCTCCTGAAAAGGTGGGTTCATGCTGCATAGTCAGCAGTGGATACAACAGATGGAAGAGGAGAGTGTTGGAGATTAACAGTGGCCACATAGTGAGTTTTTTTAAATCCTTTCTTTTGAAGCTCTTCTGTATTTTATAAGTTTTCTGGACAGAGAGACAGACTGGAAGAATGACATCTCCATACCTGCTAGGACATTCTGAGGCATGTGACAGAACCTAAGGTGTTCTCACACAAGGTAAACTATTAGGAGATACTTGGGTATTTGAACTTACTGAAACTGGAGTTTCCTTTACAGACTGTCAGAATGACTACTTGAAAATAAAGTGCTTTCAGACATATTTGCTTAGGGGGCTATTTACTTTTTTTTATAGCTGTGTGAATTTTGTGGCACTGGCTGTGCAGCAGTCCTATTTGGTTCATGGGAGCATCCCACAGATGTTCCAGCCATGAATCTGAACCCATCTGGAGCTGAGCCATGCCTGGAAGTCAGGTCTTCCACCTAGCTGGTACTCTGTGGGGGGAGGTTGTGGATCTTGCTGCCAGCTGAATTGAGATAGGAGAAACCTCTTGCTATGCCCAGCACCAAAAATGAGGAACGGGTTTGGGGTATGAGCAGCCGTTCAGTTTTGGTAGCTGAACTGATGGGGATGTGTCTAAGTCTGCTCTGCCCAAGACTCAGCACATGAGCTCTGCTGTTCTTTGCTTGTGAACAAAGTTGTCTCTGTGTCTTGTGCTAGCTTTTGGGACCTGACAAGTATACTTTGCACCAATATCTCAGCACTTAATTTTTCCCACCTAGCTTAGCCAGACAGTGGTCTGTGTGGCCATGCCTTAATCTTTGCCAGTTTAATCACCTGTTACCTAATGCAAAAGGAGCTGCAGGGGTGTGTGTGAGAAGCCTTTCCTAAAACTCTAGTACAAGTGAGGGCCTGTGCAGTCTGAACTCCCAAGTGTTCTAGTCCTGCATTCTCTTGGGATCAAATGGTGAGCCAGGAGGTCAGGTCATCACTGGGCTCTCTGGTACCACGCACCAATTGGAAACAGCATCAAACCTTTCCCAAAAGCCGCTCCTCAGCACAACAGCTCCATCAAGTCAGTGAGGTCTGAAGCTTCTGCAAAGGCATAATTTTGGGTTGGGGTGAAGGTCACAAGTCTGTTGGCTTGGCTTTGGGATGACAGCTCATAGACAGAGGTCAGGCAAACTCCATGAATCTTTGGCAGATGTTTCTGGCATCCATCCAGCTAGAAAGGTCATGTTTTAATGCGCAGTATGTTTGGCCAGGTCTTAAGATGGGACAGGCTTCCTTTATTTATAGAAAAGGTCTAGAATTTGTACCTTTCTATGCAAAGCAGTTATCAAATGCCTTGGTGTAACAACAAGCAGGTCACACAACACTGGCATTTGCTTAATACCTGCAAGGCCATCTTCACCCCTTTGCAACATCAGGAAAATGTACAGGAGCTGAGGAGTTAGTGCATCCTCTGGCAATTATTCCTCTCATTCATCGCCTTCCCTGAGTGGTGAAATGCAGTTTCAGAGCTTGAGGTTCTGCACAATCCAGCCCTGGACAGCTGTGACTTTGGTGTAGACACCAGGGAAGTATGGCCTGGCACAGCCATAGCCCCAGCTTGTGATTCCTGCTAGAAACCACTTCCCTGAAGGTTCTTTACATGCCAGGGGCCCACCTGCATCACCCTGCAGAGAAAAAGGATTCAGTATCAAGCCACAGGCAGTGCAGTTCCCCCAGCTGTGAAATGTTCTTTCTTTCTGGAGCATGGGCATTTGCTATCCTGTTCCCCTGTATCCACTTCCCCAGGAGCCCCATTCCAAGCTGGAGGACTGCTCAGTGATGTACGAGCATGAACAATCTGAGGCTGGGGTTCTGGAACATAGAAGAATGTGTTTGGAGGTAAAGTAGGGATATGGAACAGGCTCCATGTGGTCTCTTGCTTAGCATTACCTCTCTCTGTATTTCCCTGACCTGACAGGTTGGTGGGGCAAGCAGCGTGAGGTGTATGCAGGATAGACATGGATTAAAGCTGAGCTAGGGGAGGCAGGTCTGGGCCCTCCTGAGAGAATGTAGTCTAGGGACTTGGCAGAAGCTTGCTCTGTCCCAGCCACAGCATTTGCTGCTCTTGCACTCACTGAACAGCTGTCGACGGTGCCCTGTGGGAAACCAGCACACAGCATCCTGCTGCTAATCTGGACAGGGTAGAACTTTTTGCAGGCCTGGTCTCCGATCATATTCACTGCTGCTTTTTGCAGATGTTTTGACATGAGACCTGAGGAGACAAGTATTGCTGTTAGCTGGGTGAAGAGCACATGAGAAACAGCAGCATGTGGAGAAGTGGGGTCTCTGCAGCCTTGCTTGCCAGAGGGAGAGACCTGCTCTGAGAAAGTGAGTCACGCCTGGTTCAGCAGAGCAAACACAGGAATGTCCCTTGGGTGTGTAGTTTGTCAGGCAGCTTGGCTGACCAGACACAAATGGTATTGGGGTGGTCCTTGTACTGCAGGAGCACAGCTGGAGCAGCTGCTGTGGGGGTGGAGAGCACAGAGGTGTGATAAAATGGAGTAGTGTGCATGGTAGCTGGGAAGGAGATGATGGTGACACCAGGCCTTGCCCAGCTTGGTATCCTCTGCAGCGTATGGCCTGGGATGGGAGTGCTTGGGGTAGTAGTGTGGGAGCTGTAGATATTTGGGCTTGCAGTGTTGCAGTGTAGGTGGCCAAGCATTGAGCCACCTACCAATGCATTATGGATGTGGGAGGGCCCTCTCAGCCAGTACCTCCTTCCTTTGTGGAGCCCCAGCCTGTGATGAAGCATCTGGCCCCTTCATGGAAGATGTGAGAATTGTCTGGGAGACATATAGGTCTGATGGTGCTGCTGAACATGACAGGCGTGCTCAGTTCCAGTAGTGCCACATCATAGTCTAAGCTGTAGACGTTGTAAAAAGGGTGTTTGTAGATACGGAATATTTTCTCCATTTTGCCATCGATGCCACTCAGGAAGGGTGTTCCTAGAAAGGCCACCCACATTTTGGGGTCACTGTAACTGCAGAAAGACAGCAAACCTGGCTGTTAGGAGCATAGCCTCACAAGGAGGGCCATCCCTCCACTTGTGGGGCTGGCCACACCTTGGGAGGTGAGGACCTCTATCTCCAGAACAGTGGGTGTACCCAGGCTTTGTTCCACCCATTCCTCTTCATACTTACCTGTAGGGGCGTTTCTCTCCTAGGGGCTGTGTGTTCCCTGTGGGGCACAGCATCCCAGCCTGGGTGCTGGGCCGCGAGGGAGGGGAAGGGCAGGTTGGCTGATGGGACTGAGACGAGAGACAGCTGACTTAACTAGCTCATCTCAGACTTACATGTCAAAGCAGTGAGCTGCAGAGAGCAGCCACCGGTCAGCAATGAGGACAGCCCCACACTTATGCTCCTTCCGCCGAAGCCACAGACTGACTTGCCAGGGCCATTCTCCTGGAGCTGCACTGCTGCCACCCACAATCTTGCTGAAGGCCAGAGCAGTTGTTAAGCCACAGTCTGGAACACAGGAAGAAGCACCGTGGTTTTAGGTAACCATAAATGAAAGGAATAACTGCCTGCCTTCCATAACCTGTGCTGTGGGACAACCTTCTGGGGGAACATGTACAGGGCAGTAGGATGTGATGAATTCAGTCCACCCTGCTGAAGTAAGGCTTGACAGGGTATATTTTGCAGACTTGTTATCACAGATCACACCTTCTAGGGATGTGGTATGCAAGGAGTGGGTATTTGGATGGACTGGCTGAGCTATCACATGGCAAGCCCAAAGTGCAGTCCCAGGGATGACAAGAAACTTTCTGGGCTGCCATGTTGTGCAGAGCTGTCTTGCCACCTTGTGCTACCAGGCTGACTGGCCAAAAGGCCTGTGTGCTGTCTGTAACAGAGTAGGAGAGTCCACACTTCCTGGCAGTAAATTTGGATCCAGCTCATCCAGCTTTATCTTGTTTTAGACTCTGACAGAGCAAGTATGATCTGTACCACAGTGGGCTTGCCTAGGCCCCCAGTGCTCTGGGCCCAAGACAGCCAGTGTGAATATGGTGGGCACCGCTGTGGAGTCTGGGTCATGTAGAGCACAGATGGCAGCAGCCACGGGCTACAGAGGAGAACTCACCACAGTTGTGCTCGTCGAAGCCGTTGCTGCAGTCTACAACACCATCACATTCAGGATTTTCTTTTCCAATACACACATTGCTGGAACACTTGAAAGTGTGACTGGTACAAGGCACCACTGGAAGGCAATAACCCATGGCCTGCTCAGTACCCTCTGTGCTGGAAGCCTCCTGTCCACATGTCAATGCATCACTTATTAGTTTTACCTGGGGTTTGGGTAGGCTTGGCAGTCCCAGTTGTTCTCAGAGCTGTGGAGATTTCACTCATGGTTGTGCTAATCTTTGTCCCCAGGGTGGTTCTGCTGGCTGGACTTGCAGCCATTGTGCTGGGCTGGATAAAAATGGCTGTGGCAGAAGTTCTAGAGATGGCTGAACCTGAAGGGATGCTTGTGCCACTACTAGGCAACTGGGAGATGGTGTCCAGGATCCAGTCTGTGAGTTTGGTAATTCTGGAGTACACACCAGGTCTCATAGCCTGGGCACAACCAAATCCCCAGCTCACGATGCCAGCAAGGTAAAACACTCCTGGGGTCACCTCACAGGCCAAGGGCCCACCTGAATCTCCCTGCGGAAGAAGCAAGGCAATGGCTGCTTAGTCCAATCAGGTCTGCCCCTCAGACACACCAGAAGGACTCAACTACCCCAAACTCTTCTTTCTCCAGCCTTGTGGGTCTGTCTGCTGTCATGAAGTGTGTATGCAGGGCATGAGTGCACAGAAGTTGAAGCTAGGGTCAGTGGCTCAACCTGGCTCCTGTCAGCACCTTTCCACAGCTGCACCAACTCATTGGCACAGGAGGAGACCTGCTTCATCCAGGATTTGTCTGGCCAGACAGAGTGGTGGGATGTTGGTTTAAGTCATTCTCAACTTGATGGAGCTTTATTTACTTTTCTAAACCTCCAAAGTAGTGGGCTGGGGTGTTTTGTGCTCAAGTACATGCGATTACACAGCTGGATTACAGCAGCTCAGTAAATATTTCACAAGGACCTGCTGAAGGCAGTTAGTCCAGCTTTCTAGAAGAATCTAGAGTAGAGAAATCCCTCACTCTTACTTGGCATGAGTCTACCATCCCCTCCATGAAGCCAGCACAGATCATTCGGTCAGTTAGGGAGAAGTTGTAGAGGAAGTTGCAGGTGTTCTGTTCTATGATGCCCACAGATGCTTTCTGCAGGATCTCGGGCTTGGTGTCTGCATGAAAACCATAGAGTTAGTGAGTGCAGCAAAGAGAAGGAACTAACGGCTTTTAGACTGATTCAACACATATTTTGGGAAAACAGGCTCTAATCCCACATGGGAATTGAGTCCTATCTAACCTGTTTTCTCTGCAGCCCTGAAGCTTGTGGCTCACCCCAGGGTGCAGTTTTGTGTCTGTGCTAAGGACTCTGCACACAGATTGTGCCCATGCTCCTGAGAGTTTGTGGGCTTCTTGTCAGCTGGACTTCTTTGGTAGCACATGTGCCACTTTCAGGCCTTCCCCCTACAGCGGGATCATTGTTTATGCTCATTGCTTGGAACATCTCTGTGACTGAGAGTGGCTGTTGTGTCTGACATACCATCCTGTAAGAGCTGCAGCAGGCTCTGAGGCAAGCGCCTGACACTTGCTTAGTGTGGTAGAGCTACTGAGGGCAGTCCAGCAGGTTTCTCCTGGTTCCTATCAAGCTGCTCTCTCCATTTTCTTCTTTGTTGGCAACTCCTAGGTAACTGTGGCTTAAGGTAGTGCTCTGTGTGCCTTTATTCTTGCTTATTCTTGTGTTCCTGACTGTCCCTGTTACTGACCCCTGTCCTGTACATTCCCAGGATGGTGGATCACAGTGGCACAGGCTTTGCTGCTCAGGGTATCACTGCTCCAAGGCAAATCAGCAGGTAATGCATTACTGCTTACCATTCCCTTCCTGGAGGTCACCCCATCCAGAAATGAGGCATTTCTTGCCAACAGGAAACTTCTGCACAGCAAGTGGGAGGCACACGGGCTGTATGTATTTGTTGAAGACAAGAGGTCTTGCCAGTTCAAGTACAGCCACATCAAAGTCCAGAATCATGGGGTTGAAGAGGGGATGTGGGATCACTCTTGTTACATTGACTTTCACTGCATTCTCGTCTGTTCCATTTAGTGATGTTGTTCCCACATAGGCTTCGATCTCTTCTGGTGCTGTGCTGCAAATACATAAACCTAAATGTGTATACTCACACACTTATGCCTGGCATGAATTCTGACACTGAAATTGCAGACAGCTTTACATGATCAGCATGCAGCAGAGCAGCCCTGCTAAGTCAGGCCCAAAGAACTGTTTCCAGCAGTGGCACCTGTTGACTATTACCTGAAGAGCAAATAAACATGTAATATTGAGTCTCTCTTCACCTCCAGAAATTTATGATTTCAGGGGTATTCTGTCACACAGGTGATATCTCTGTATTCAGTAGGTCTTGCTGGATTTTTTTTGGAAATTTTTTTATTTGGATTTTTCTAAAGTTGTATTTTATTCTTTTTTTTAACCCCAGGTGAATTTTTAATTTAATTTTTAATATTCAGTTTAATTACATTTATTTAAAAAAACTGCTTCCTTTTGATTGTTTTCCACCTGCTCCTGGTGATTATTTGGTATCTAAAAAAGACAGTCAAAAGGCATTCCCTAAACACTTTGTACCCTTCATTATTGTATAGTCCCATCAAAGACTGCCTTCCTATCAGTTGTTTTTTTCCCCAGGCCTAGTTTGATCTATTTTGTCGTGCTTGTTATGATGCTGCTCCACAGCCAGCTCATCCCTGAGCCTTGTGTACACATTCATGGTGTTACTCTTGTCCTCTCTGTGATGTTGGAGCAGTCAGTGTGCTGTACATTACCAGCAACATCCCGCTCATCCCCCACGTTTTCTACTGTATTCCTGTGCTCGTTAACTGCCCCTGCCACAGGACCACTGCTCTCAGGGCAATAGCCACATGTTTCTGACCTCTTGTTTTGAATTGCAACAGCTAATGGAGACTCATCTTCATTCACAGACAGACACTGCTGGTTTTTCTGTATGCCTCATTTCACACATGCCTACCTTTCATTTCACTAGCTCCTTTATTGCCCAGCTTAATGCATGAGGTTGTCTTAAAATCCTTCAGAGTTAGTAACCCACCTTTTCTGCCTTCAGGAATTTATTTTTGACAAGTGTTATCTTCTTGCTACTCATTTCTTTATCTAGGCTACTTATAAATCTGGGCTTGGGTTCTTGCAGAACTCTGCAGGATTGAACTGACTGTTTTCCCTTTACCAGCTGACTGTGTGCCTCTATTTCATATATTGCATACAATGTTTTAAGGTTATGTTTATTAAAGAAACTCTCTTGTGGCACCTTCTTCCACTCCTCTTAGATGTATTGTCCTTGCTCCCTGCTCAGGCTGCTTTAACCTTTCTCTGCCTTATTCCAGCCTCCCCACAAACTCCTATTTACTATGAATGTCTAGTTACAGCAAAAATTAATGTCCAACGTGTTGTTGATTTCCATTTCTTGACTCCAGTGCCACACTGTGGATTTGGCTGCGCAGCTCTGTGCCAGTGGGCAAGAGAGCTGGAGCAGGGGCAAGGATGGGCACTTACTCATTGAAGCAGTGAGCTGCTGACAGCAGCCAGCGGTCCCCAATGATGGTGGCTCCACAGAAATGTCTTGAGTCTTCTTTCAGGCTGACTTGCCAAGGGATCTCTCCTCTGGAAGCATCTGTTCCTCCCACAATCTTGCTGGGTTTAGAGAACCCGGGTCGTCCTCCACACTCTGAACAAAAGTCAAAGCATGACTTGAGTATTCCTAGCAGAAGACAAGCAAGGAGAGACTTTGCTCTCTCTAACCAGTAAGCCTTAGCAAAGACAGGTTAAGGCTGAGGTGTGAGACATCTACCCAAGCCCTGCTGGCTGATAGTGGCAGTGCCTAATAGTGGCCATGTACAGCTGGACTTCCACACAAACTGCTGTTCTGCATCTTGCTCTTGGCAGGTTGTGAATCCTGAGCCTTTCTTGAAGGCAGAGCAATCAATAGCTCTGTGCCTCTTAGCCTTGCCATTCCAGATAAAACATTTATTCTAGAATTAGAAAAATAGCCTTCATCTGCATCTCCTTGGAAAGCTGCTTTGAGGGCTCTTTGGAGAGGACAGGTCATGCTGCAAACACCTGCCCTCCTTCCCTTCAGGGAGAGATGCACGGCTGCTATGAAGGGGCAAGCATCAGTTTTGAACTGCTGGGAGCTCCTTAGGTGGCAAGCAAAAGTAAGTGATCAACAGGTTAAATACTGTCAGATGCTGCTGTGCCTTAGCGACCTGTTCTGGGCCTGCCAGAGCAGACCAGTTACACAGCAAGATTACACAGACAGTCAAAAAGCAAAGGAGCACATGGTACTACAGAGGTACTGAGTGACTTTGCCAGGCTGCTCTGAACTGAGTCAGGGCAGCCATATAGTGTCACTTGTGCCTTAGCACTTGGACAAAGTTGTGTGGCACACCCTGCAAAAGGTCAGCACAGGTCAACGGAGGAATAAACCTGATGTTTGGACCTGTACCTGCCACTCTGCCTGCCAAGGTGCAGCTGCTGTGGGTGCTCATACCTTGTGGTCTTGCTGCTGTCACTGGCCTGCTGGCAGCTGGGGCTGGTGAGGTGCTCGGGGCTGCTCCGATAGCGGTGCTGACCTCTTCAGTGCTGACCATGATACTGTTAGTACTGAAGTGTACTGGAGGAACAGTATGGGCCATGGAGGTAGGGGAGGCAGAAATAGCATCCAAGATCCAGTCTCTGAGTTTGGTTACACGTGTGTAAACCCCAGGCCGCCTGGCTTCAGCACATCCAATACCCCAACTCACAATTCCCGCCAGGAAAAACCTGCCAGATGGTTCTTGGCAAACCAGGGGCCCACCAGAGTCACCCTGCAAGAGAAGTCAGATGGTGAGCTCTCCCTGGGGATGCACTGAGCTTGCCCTGGCCACCCTCAGCATCCCTCTACCAGCTGGGGTCTCTCTGTCCCTGTGTATCCTAACTCACTTCGTATTTGCTCCAGCCTAATGATGAGTGGAGCATCTCTGTGCTGGTCTTTGGGTGTTCCTCTGTGTGGGCACACCGTCCTGCTATTACATAGAAGCCTTCTGCCCTTTATATGCCAGAAGAACAAAGGACATTGTCTGTAAAATCTAGGGGTTAGTATTTTTAAGCATTTCTACTACTTTAATAATTTGTTAAGCCTCATAAAGGTTAATCCTAGCAGCCCATACACAGTCAGAGGATGGGTGTTCATTGCCTGATACACAACCCAGGGAGACCACATTAATATTTGCATCAGGTTTTCTTGATTTGGTTTATGGTTCCCTGGTCAGTTCTTGGTTATCGTGGGGCCCGGTGACTATCACTGATGGGCATGTGCTGTATGTGAAGTTGGTAATGCCTTGTGGGGATGAGATTGTTCTAGATCAGTAATGAATAACTAGATGGGTCATGTTCATCACCCAACCTTGAATCTTCAATTCTTGCCTCCTTCTCTGGTGTTTGTGCTGTATTTGGTGAAGAAATATAAAGTGCTACCACCAGAAAAGTGCAGATTTGTTTATCTGGTTTCTGTTGGTTTCAATGGTCCTGTCAAACCACAGAGACAGACCTGGAAATCACAGTCCTCCTCCTACATCACAGTTCTCCTCTCTCCATACTGTGAAAGGCAAGCTTGTCTCCAGCCGACCACTTGCAGTTCCAGGATGGATAAAGGCTAACTAAAAAAAACCACTCTGTTGTTCATCAAAAACTGTTGTGTATGTTTTAGTTTCTACTGCTGCCCTTTGCCCATCTGGATTTTGATCTGAAGACCCGTGTAGAACCTTGGTATGGCCAGCCTGAGGACAGCTCAGGAAGAAGAGAAAAGTAGTTAACAAGCTGAAAGAGCCCTTAAACAACATATCCTCGTTTGTGTCTTCTGCAGTCATTGATCTGTGCTTGGGTCCAAGGCAGGGCCTCAAGCCTCAATGGGAAACAGTGACCATATGGTCAGTTCTGCTTCTTGAAGTATCACTTGGTGCACACTGGGAGGGAAAAGCGTTATGCGGGCAGGTGTGCCATCTTCTTTGGGCAAAGCTTACCTGGCAGGAGTCGACTTTCCCCTCCAGGTAGCCAGCACACATCATCCTGTCTGTGAGGACATGGCTGTAGAGACTGGAACATAGGTTCTGGTCTAGGAGCTCCACTGTGGCTTTCTGCAGGAACTCGGGTTTCACCACTGAATGAGAAAGACACAACTGTGAGCTCAGTGCAGGGAGCCCTGCACAGGATCAGCAGCTCAGGGTACAGTCCACCCCAGCTGGCCAGAGCAAAGTCCGAGTTCCCTTCCTTGATGCCTTCACACCCCACCATGTCTCCTCTGCTGCCTGCCATGCTTTGCTTACAGAAATCCTCCTTGAGGTAGCCCCAGCCAGAGATAAGGCACTTCTTGCTGGTGGGGAAGTGATGGCCAGCATCTGGCAGGCACACAGGCTGGATGTACTTAGTGAAGGTCACAGGTCTCTTCAGCTCCAGCACGGCCACATCATAGTCAGCTGTGTCAGCGTTGTAAGAGGGGTGTGTGATGATCTGTGAAATGTCCATTTTCACTGCACTGCTGTCAGAGCCTCTGAGGGAGGTGGTGCCTGTGTAAGCTGCCCACATGGCTGGGTCCTGAAACCTAGAGGACAGACAGTGGGGGTCATGTGAGCCTGCAGCCACAACATTGTCCTGCAAACCCAAGCTGCCTCCTGCCCATCCTGCCATCCACTCCAGGAGTGATAGAAACTCCTCATTTTTCCCATGATGGGGCAGAGTGGTGCAGTGGGAGCTTGAGCAGATACGGCAGTTTCGGAACAGGGATGGAGGGTGGAATGTGGTGTGGCTAAAACTTACTCAGTAAAGCAGTGAGCGGCAGACACCAGCCACTTCTCTGTGAGGATTGCAGCACCGCAGAAGTGCTCGTTGTTCTCTCGAAGGCTGACTTGCCATGGGAACTCCCCTCTGGATGCCTCTGAGCCTCCAACTATCCTGCTGGCAGTCTGCATGGCAGGGCGACTCCCACAGTCTGAAAGGGAGGAGAAAGCCAGTGCATCAGGATCCTGCCACTGCACCCCAGCAACACTCTTGGGGGCAAGTGTGAAAAGCTGCTTCAGCTTTGTGTGTGCTGCTGGCATATACTCAAGCAGCAGAATGGTACTTGGGATGTCACAGGGCGGCCTTTAACCTGCAGGCTTGGGAAGAACACTGCAAAGTACTGGGCCATCACAGCATCCTCCCTGAAATTCTTCTAGAGCAAGAAATAGTAGAGCAGAATCCTGACAAGTTTGACATGCTCAGCTATTGCCTCGTGATCAAATTCCAGCAGCTCATGGGCATGTGGCTATTGTCCATTGTGCCAGCCCACCAGGAAGGCGGACCTTGTCACAACCCATCACAGTTGATGGGACCAAGGTGTTTCCAGGGCAGTTTCCCTCATCCTGATGCAGGCATTTACTATTGGCTTGAAAAGTCATGTCATGTCTTTGGCTCTCTTAAGTGCCTGAGAGCCAGTGGTGTCCCACCTGTCAAGTTCTGCCAGCAGAGGGTTGTGGCTAGACTATGTCCAGGAGACCTGCTGCCAGTCTTACCTCTATGTCTGGGAGACCAGGGAGATTCAGCACAGCCCCTTCCATCAGAGGCATCAGCACAGCCTGTTTGGCTGTCACGTTCAGGGCTTTCTTTTCACATACTAGATGTTGGAGCAAGTGACTGCCTGTGTCTCAAGGGCAGCTCACTGGGGACAGTGAGGCTAGCATGTCTTCTGCAGTCCATACAACAACTCTCCCCTGGCTTCCCCAGGGGAAACCACCACCATATCATTGTCCCTCTGCTCCCTGGCTGCCCAAGAGTCCCTGCAGGACGGCACTGGGAGCAGAGCTGCAGCTTGTTTTGAGTTTGCAGGCCCCTGGGCCACCAGGCTATAAACAAGATGGGGCCTAAGCACCTTTTGTATCTGTATCTAGGCTGCTGGCGAGGAAAAGGAGGAGGAGGCTGCAGAGTGCAGGTGGTTCTTCCTACTGCCTGGCTCTTACCTGATTTCAGTCCAGGTCTGTGGGAAGAAACCTTGTTGGGACCTGGGACAAAGAGGAAGGAATCAGGATCAGCAAGGGCAGGGCAGCCCAGCCTTGAGTCCTGGAGCTGTGTTCCTGGGCTGGGGCTGCCACAGGCTTTGCTGCATCTTCCCCTCCTGCCTGATCTCCTTGCCCACCCGTGGCCAGCGTGAGGTGGGGCCCAGATGGGGAGGAGCAGCTCCCGACCACCCTGCAGGCTTTGGGGTGACTACATGTGCTGAAAGTCAGCCAAAAGCTGTGGCAGTGAGCTGCCCCTCAGGAGCAGACTGGGGCTGAAGCTATGCAAGGCTGTTTGCCTAAAGCCAAGGGGACTCTCAGCATCTTCCATTTGGGCAGCACAAGGCTCCCAAAAATCCAGGGATCCTGCCCATTGTGGCAGAGGGTGAAGAGGGAGCTGCAGAGGAGTCCACACCTTCTTGTTTCCCAGGCTCATGGTTCTTTTTAATTGGCTGGACCTGGAGTCCTACGGTCACATGCAACTCCACATTAACAGAAGGAAAGGAGAATTTCTTGTCAGATGGTTCCAGAGAGTAATTAAAGTATGAAAAATAGCACCCTAAGCTATAATTATTGCTACAACTCTGAGGTCTGCCTAAGGGCTGCTATGCACCGGTAGGTAGAGAACTGGTAGACAACCCAGACATTAACCTCCTGGAACTTCATTCCCTGTCCCTCAGACTGATTCCAGGTGCTGCAAGAGTTGCAATTTATGCTTTATGTTCTGTCTTTGCTATGGGCCCCTCAAGCTGCTCTTGCAGTGCAGAGCAGCAGGACAGCATTAGTGTTGGAGAAGTGCTTGGGGACCACAAATGTCTGTTAAGCAGCAGCCAGCTAAGCAGTCTGTTAAGATCTAGGCTGGTTTCTGTTGCTGTCTGGTGAAGCTGGAGCAGCTGGGAGCCAGGCTGATCAATTTATCAATTTGCTAGGTGCCTGGCAGCACCCCCAACACTGCTGCTGGGCACGAAGCCTTGACTGCACATCCAGAGCTGAAGCCCTGCAGCAGTTTGGCTGAGACCAGTGGTGGCTTAGCTGTGTGACCTTGGGTGCCAGCAGCCCAAGCACAGAGCGTCCTGATCTGCCTGCCCAGCAGCGGCTGGAGGGCCATACCTGTGAGAGAAGCTGAGGAGATGGTCCCGTAGGCAGCCAGGGAGAAACCCTGCTTGTGCAGGGCAGCCGCCAGCCCATGCCTGAGAGCTTCCTCCTCCAAGGTAGAGCTCAGGGGTTGGGAATCCTGAGGGGTGAAGAGGAGGCGGAAATGGACGATCACACTGGAGTTTCCATTCCTGCTGGGAGACAGAGAATTAAGGGGGACCTTGACTTCATGAGCAGTACAAGGGACAGGTTCCTGTGCTAGCTGTCTACAGGGAACTCAAAGGAAACAAATATTATTCTTAATACTTTGATTCTTAATAATTAAAGGTTTCTCTGGAGATGTGCTCTGGGTTGAAGTGGTCATTTGAATTTTCTTTTCCTTTGGCCCAAACCTGTGGTTGAACAAAATTGTTTTCCTCTGCCTTTCTGACCGCATTTCCAAATGAAATAATCCAGAATATTGTTGCAATCACAGATGAAAATCCAGCCTTGACCAAAAACAAGTTTCTCTTTGTACTAGCTTTGAACAAAAGCACAGGTGTGAGTTCACCTTCTTGGTGAGGTTTGTCAGAATGCCCTCAAACATGAGCTGCAGGGTCTGCAGATATAGCTGCCTCCACTCACCTATAGCCCAGAATGGTGCAACCAGTGCAACTCCAGTTCAGCTGGGAGTCCTGGAGACTGGACAGAAACTGCAAAGCAAAGAGAGATGGTCACACATTTACTGGACCCCAAGGAGGTAGGAATAGATGATGCCTAGGATTTTGCTGGAATGTGGAGCTGCTGATGCATGATCTCTTGTCTCTGTAAGCAGAAGCACCCATATCCAGCTCATATGTAACCTTTTTCCCACCCTGGCTTTTAGCGCATGAGGTAGTACATTCTTTTTTTACACCTTATCTCATTTGCAAGGAATAGGCCTGAACACACATTTCCCACTCCATGATTGTCTGTCAGGGCCCTGACAGGGCCTCTCAAAGTACAGTTCAGCCCCACAGTGTACCCTGCTGATCTTTAAGAAGTCCTAGTTTTCCTCCTGCTCTTGGCATACAGATTCTGCTGGTGTTACCACCACAGTATTTCACAACTGTTTTTCCAGAAGGCCCAGATCGACTCACCAGCCTCTCAAGAGCAGGTGTCAGCACCCTATAGTAGTCCGAGTTCTCCATCTGTAAGCTGCTGTTGAATGTGATTCCTTGCAGCTCCACTGTGTGCTCAAAGCTGGCCTCTCCCGTGGAATGGCAGGCTGCCAGAAAGGGAAGGTGTCTGTCAGAGGCAGCTTTCCTCACGGCTTTGCCACATGGATATCATCATGTCCTCCAAACCCCCTGTTTTTACCAGCTTGACTGTCCCTGACCATCCCAGCTGCCTCGGGGGTGCCCCATAATTGGGCTGGGATACCCTGCACATGTACAGCAATAGCATTTTGCACTGAACTTGTTTGAACTTGAAAATAGCAGATTTTTGTCAAGCCTGAGACAGAAATTCATGAACAGATGGGTACAGCCTGGCAACCTGAGATTGGCCCTCTTCTTGCAGGAACATCCTCGGGAAAGTTCTGCTGGATACTGAAGCCAGCTCAGAAACTGTGACTGTACAAAGCGGGATCTGTCAGTCATGTCATGCTGGGGTCCTCACTGGGGTGCTGGCCTGAAGTGCCATCTGGCCATGGGGCAGCAGAAGCAACAGGAGGGAGGTGGAAGAGGGAAGGAGATGGTGGTCATGCTCTGGAGTGGGACAGTAAACCAGGCAAGGCTGCAAGTGGTCATGAAAGGAAATGGCAGAGGCAGCAAAGTACAGTGACAAGAAATTTTCGAAGTCACAGAGAGATTACAGGACAGAATCATAGAATTGTTTAGG
>WAAG01077854.1:831-52703 GCA_013390105.1 Tichodroma muraria
GCTCAGGGCTGGATGGGGGCCCCGCGGCTGGTGCTGCACGGCTCGGCAGCACCTGCACCTGCGCCCGCAGAGCATTTGAGTCCCATTCCTTTCTTTGATTCGTCCTTTGGTGTGGCTTGATGTTCTCTCATGTACCGTTTGCTTGTTCGGGCAGGTAAAGTCAGAAAATGAGCTTGATGTTCTCAGCATCCTGCCTAATGGGTGGCAGCCAGACGAGCCGGTCCAGCCCAGGCCCTACCTCCTCGTCCCCTCTACACGGGTCACCTTCCTGGCCCGTCAGTACCGATTTGTGATTGAGCTTGATCTGAGCCCTTCCACGGGGATTGTGGTAAGAGCAGAAGCTGCCTCTCCCTGGGGTGTTCTGCATTAAAACAGAAACCCATTTCTATTTACTGTGAAAAGATTTATTGCTCTCGGTGTCAGTCTGAACTTTTGCAGAAGTCTTGCTTTTCCCAGGAAGGAGCCATGCTGTGCCCCTGGCTGGGAACTTAATGGCAAATCCTGTTTCTCCATTGGACGCTTAATGTGTGACTTCTGTTTACAGGAGTTGTCACTTTAATCCAGCTGACATTGCAGAAGGATGTTTGCTGTTGGCTCTGTGCAGTGGGACAACCAATAATGAGATTGAAGGTCCTAGAAGATGAAAAAGGTGTTCCCTTTCTCTGTTTCTGTAGGATGACTCAACGGGGGAGATAATTTTTGATGAAGTATTTCATGCCCTTTCCCGATGCTTGGTGGGATTGTTAAGACCCTTTCGTATCCCTGGTTCAGACATTATCTACCAGCCAGAAATCTTTGTGACCATCCAGGTGTATTCCTCCATCATTGGCCTGCAGTCCCACCAGGTAAAGTTCAGGCTCTCCCTTGGCATGGCGTGAGCAGGGCGGGTGTCCTGGGAGCACAAGGAAAGCAGGTGGCAGCTGGGCTCTGCTGGCTGTGGTGCTGCAGGTTTGACTCACTAACATGTATGGCCTGGCATGATGCAGAAGTGTGTGTGAGCAACTTCTCCTTCCTGGGCAGGAAGAAGAGGTTTCTCTGGAGAATGCTGCCCTCAGGCATGATCTTAGAACTGGGCCACAGGGAATATTTGCCTCATGTTGAATGTGTGCTTGGTGTTGTTGTTCTTGTTTTGTTGTTTGGGGGTTGTTTTTGTTTTTAATTTCTGTTGATTAATTCTTTTTACCTGTTTTAGTTAGCTTGAAGCATTCAAGAAGAGCTTGTATGACCAAATGCTTGTCTGCCTGTTCCAGCTCTGTAGCAGTGGTTAATTCAAAGATAATTGCCTCTTCCTACAAACCTTGTTCTTTTTGCACTGGTCTGAATATGCAGCTTCTTGCTGGAGGGAGCAGCCAGCCCCAGTATTGAGATTTATCAGTGAGATTTTACTTGTGTTGAGGCAGGTCTGTTTAATAAATTTGAGTTTGGTTTATGGGGCCAGTGTTGTTTTTTAAGTTCATCCTTGTTCTCTTCCACCTTACAGTATTTTCACATCACTTACGTGTTTATGGTGGTGTATTTCATCCTTTTGCTAAGTGTGTGGTAACAGGAGGAGCCTGTTAGTCTGTGCTTGTTCCCTCCCTCCCCTTCCCCAGCCCTCCCTGCCTAAGCCTTCTGCCAGGGTTTGTGTTGTACCTGAGGAGTGTGGCCATGACTTTGGTCTGTTCTGAGGTGCTACTGGAGTAAGTGTAGCAGGAATTTCTCCATTTGTCATTGATGTTTTATGCGTCATCTTGTCCAGCAATCCTGCTGACCATTCTGCTGTGCCTCAATATCTCCCCTATTTACACTATATTGAGTGCTCTGAAGTTGCTACACTTTTCTTCTTTGGACCTGTCTAAATTCCCACTTTGTATGTGAGGCCATGAACTGTGGTCTCTGGGTATAACTGGATAATTGTGTTTCTTTTATGGGGGGAAAAGGCATATGTGTGTGTATCACTCATCCAGGAAAGACTCTATGTGGTAATCATTTGTTTCTCCTGTGCAAGGCCTATGAGGCCTTGCCCACATGAGGGAATGTGGATAACGTGCAGCACCCCATCAATCTGCTGAGGTCTTTGCTGCATGTTGTATCTTCTTTGTGTCTAGTTGTGAACAGGGATTGCCTGTACTGGGGTGATATCTGTAAACACAGGTGTCATGCTTGTCACCCTGGGGAGTGTCTGTGGTGGCAGGCTTACCCTGTCACATCACTCAGCCTTTTTTGTAATGTCCACTCTAACTGTTTCTTTTATTTCGATTTGCTGTTCCCCTTGGAAGATAATTTGATCAATCTGTAGGTAAGGTAGATTAGAACAAACAGGCCTTCCTTAGAAGCATAGGACTACAGTTAATGGTTTCTAGCAATGATCCCACATCAGTTTTTCCTAGTAACTGCTTATCCTGGAGAAAGTCAAATGAAGTAGAAGTTTCTTGCCCAAGAAGATCCCCCAAAGTGTCATGTAAGCATCCTGCTGTGTGATGCACAGCAGATGCCATGAGGTACCACTGCTCGCAGGCAGTTGCTTTTGAGCAGGAACAGAGAGAAGTGGCCTATGCTTACTTGTGCTTTGTCAGGGACGTGTTTGACTTTCACTGTGCAGAACTGTGTTCCTGTGTACCATCTTGGGGGCTGGTGCTATAAAATCTTAACTTGATGGCTGACGTGTGTGTCCTTGGGCCAGGTACTATTCCAGGGCTGTCAGCTGGATGAGACGAAGCGTGAGGCCTTTCTGCACCAAGTTTACACACAGCTCTGTGCCTTTGAAAACAAAGTGGCAGAGATGCTTCAGCAACAGTATGAACCCAAACCGCAGGTAAGGAGGGCAGAGGTTTGTTGGGCTGTCTTGGTTTCCTGGAGATGTGCACCTCTGAAGGGGAGTGGAAGAGGAAAAGCAGCACAGGTCTGCAGAAGAAACAGCTAAGGAGTTGGTGAGATAATGTTCTGGGATCCAGTAATGAGACATGAACACTGAGGATGCAGAACCATTAAATGTTTAGAAGGACTGGCGAGGACGGTTACCTTCCCCAAAGTTAATGTGCAGTAAGACAGCCTGACTGTATATCATGGGATAATGGTAGGATGCGCTTTCTCTCTGAAGAAGATGGTGGGAGAGGTGATTATGTCCATAAAATTAATCTATAAACAGCTGTGAATATGCCCTTAGCCCTTGTTACATTTCTTGAATGAAAATAGTTCCTTGTTACCATGAAAACTGACTGTGAAGCTGAATAAACAGCCAGTTTTTTCAAGCACTCCTTGAAATCTGTGACAGGTGCTGCTTAGTAGCCAAGGGTATATGTATCAGCAAATTAATGATAGAATCCTAGGATGGTCTGGGTTGGAAGGGACATTGAAATAGCACCTCCCTTGAGCTGTTGGCCATGATCTTTTGATCTTGCAGTCAAAGTAATTGCTGCTCTGGCTGAGGTTATTTAGTCCTTAGTTAGTATTAGTTACTAGAGTTTGGGCAAAAAGGGGAAAAAAATAGAAGTCCCAAAATCAGATGACCAAGAGGCTACTGGTGATGTATTGCAGTTGCATACCTGAATTGCTTGGAATCTCATATTCTAGATGAAATTTGTATGTTTCAATGCTAAAACTGCCAGTCCTGAAACAGTAAGTAGATGGCCAGAAGGAAATACCTCAGCTGGTGAGTCCAGATGGTGTTTTTGCGGTGCTGTGTATGCATGCCTGCTTGATGCAGTATTTCTCTCATGGTAAACTACCCTGTAACTTCTTCCATGCAAATGGAGGAGAGAGACGCTCTTGCAGGCCAGAGGGACTGGTGAGTCCTGCCACAGGCTGTGGGGTGGAGGTGGGAGGCCCCAGGGGAAGGGCAGGGACTGAAACTTTTTTCACTTTTGAAGTTGCGCTAGCTGTATCATTGTTAACAAGTGTCTGAATTTAAGGCATCTGGCAAATTAAAGTGATGAACAGTCAATATTTTTTGCTCACGCACAGACTGCTCCCATTTGTGCATAGCAAAAGTTTAGTTAGTTCTAGTTTTATTTTCCCAGGTCCAACTGTCTGTAGCTTTTTAGAGGGGAGGGTCTCAGCCATTCTCTGCATTAGCAGTAAAGACTAAGCAATATTTTATTACAGGGTTGAACTGTCAGAGCCTTGGGATTAGGGGACTATGAATACAGTAGGTTTCTCACTCTTGTAATTATACAAATTTCAGGCTTTGCCTAGGGGATATTTTTCATAGAAGATGCAGAAGCCTACCTGCACTTGTTT
The DNA here is from genome assembly GCA_013390105.1 of Tichodroma muraria. NCBI lineage: Eukaryota > Metazoa > Chordata > Aves > Passeriformes > Sittidae > Tichodroma > Tichodroma muraria. Next base: position 5,050 of record WAAG01077854.1, read on the forward strand.
ATATTAACACTGCATAACAAGGGCCTTTTGAGTTAAATGCATAGGCACTAGACTTTGTCTTTATGGGGCTCCTTGCTCCCTCTGCTGCAGAGCTTCACAAGCGAGACATAGCTGCCTCTGCCTCTCCAGTGTTTCTGGGCTGAATATAGTAGAATAAGTAGATGCTGAATAGCTGCAGCTTCTACTAAATGACAGGAGAAGAAAGAAGTATTCACCATCTCTCTAACTGGGAACTGCTTTGCTCCACAGAGGAGTTTTAGTGACCCCAAAGTATCTTATATTTCCTCTTCTATGAGAAATCAGCATAATATAAAGCTCTGAGCATGCTGTCCCTCCATCTTCAAGCCTTGCCCAGCTGTTCTAAGGGGCCCAAGCGACCAGCATTTTAAGAGCACCTGGAAGTTAAAGCTAAAATAGAGTCTGCTGCAGTGCTCCAAAGTACCTTGGGACCACCAGACTGAAGGAGTTTGGAAGAGCAAGAACTGGAGTTGAGCTGAAATCTGCTCCATGGGGCCTGGTGTTTTTGTTTTTTTTTTAACTTTTCCAGGTGGATTTATCCCCCCTGAGCCAAGAGAGCCCTGGTGACATGCAGGAGTCATCTGGGAGGAAGCCCAGTGTGTCTGTGGTCACTGCTGACGTTGGCCTGGTCAGCATGGTCCGGCAAGGGATCCTGGCCCTGCAGCTGCTGCCCTCCAACTCCAGCGCAGGTTGGCTGCGTCCTCGGGGTTGAGGTTTGCCTGGTTGTTTGTGGAGGATTGTATTCCTCCTGCCATAGGCTGAGATTAATTTTATAAGGGCTGGTGTGTGCATGGACCTTTCTGCTAGGGATGAAATTTCAACAGAGACATTTACTCTGCGTTCTGGGGGCAAATTGTCGTGGTGGGAATGGGGAGGAACACACTATGCCAAGAGCCATGTGTCAGTGTTGGGGAGTTTGTGAGGCAGTACAGCTGTGACTGCTGCTCAGGGCAGCCTGGGGTGTGAAGAGCTGTGCCCTTTCTGTGTGCTTTGCTGTACCTAATCAGGATGTTTGCCAGCTCCATAATGCTTTGGAAGCTCTAAACCAGCCCCAGGATTTTCCTTCTACTTTTGCCCTGCCTAAACTTTGTCTGGTGGATTTACTGGGAGAATGATAGCTGTTTGAGATGGAAGATGCACTAAGGTGCTGCCTTGTTTACAGGTATTATAATAATTACGGATGGTGTGACCAGTGTCCCTGATGTGGCTGTGTGCGAGACTTTACTCAACCAGCTGCGCAGTGGCACTGTGGCCTGCTCCTTTGTGCAGGTATGTCTGCTGGTACCTGGCAGTGTGGGTACCAGAGGGATGCAGGTGGATTGGTGGTGGTGGTGGCATTTACCTCCAGAGAAGTGGGGGCCTTTCTGCCTGTTTGAGTCCTTGACCAGCTGTCTGCTTTGTTCTCGGCGCTGCTGTTCTCTCTCAGGTGTCTCCTTTATCCATCCCATAGGTGGGCGGTGTCTACTCCTATGATTGCAGCTTTGGCCACGTTCCCAACGTGGAACTGATGAAATTCATCGCCATGGCCACCTTTGGTGCTTACCTGTCCACGTGCCCTGAGCTGGATCCCCTGAGCCTGGATCTGAATGTGTATCACAAGGCATTTCTACTGTACTCCTTTCTGCGTACTGGGGAGTCCCTGAATCCAGAATATTACTGTGGTGAGCAATGTGCATGTTCTTGTTCCAGTAGATGGATGTCTTAGAGCACCTCTCTTTGGGGTGACTCCCCAGGCTTGGTTATGCTGATACTCTCCCTTGTCATGCCTTCTGTAGGCTGTGGGCACGGTTGGTCACACAGCCTCACCTGTGAATCCCCTCCTGGTTCCAGGAACTGGGTGGACCAGGGAAAACAAGTGTCCCATTTTCCACCATTCCCCTGGCTCAGCAATCTGCAGTTAGGCCCGCTGTGTTGGGACTTGGAGGGGGTCAGAAGCTCTTGCCCACACTTCCGTGCACATTAGCTAACTCGCAGGTGGGGATGTACTGGAGAACTTGTCCTAACAGGGCTTGCAAATGGCAGTTTGGATTGAAAAACTAGACCCCTGAGAACTGTCCCAAATGCCTCTCTTGGTTGTTCTTATTTTGTGACTGTTAGTGTCTGAGAGTGTGCCAAGAGAGTTTAGTTTAGGTACCAGTAAGACATGGAAACACCCTTTCATGTCCCAGTGATGTGCTGCTGCCATCTGTTCTTTCTGTAACTTGGCAGCAGAAGCCACATAAACTGGCAAGTTTGAAGAGAGCTGGCTTGGGACTTGGAAATGTTGAATCTTAAAAAGATCAGCTGTTAGTGGTTTAAGCTCCACATCCCTATAACTTTTAAAAAGCACCTGGGAACTCAAGAGTTTTCCAGGGAAATCGGTGAAGCCCCAAAGCTTGCCGTGTGACTGTTGAAACAGATGTGCAGTTTCTGCCTGTCTTGCTGAATGTGGAAATCTAATGCATGCCTTGTCACAAAAGCTGTCCGAGAGGAAGCAGTGCCTGACACCCCACCCTGTCCCTTTCCCAGGCCTCTTGGCCACACTAATGAACCTGTTTGCTGTATTGCAGAAACAGGAGTGGGTGTAAGTGGTGCCTGAAGGATGTACTGTTCCTCAGGCGAGCAAGTGTTCCTGGCAGCTTTTATGAAGCTCTCGGGGAGGCCTGTTGCTACAGGATGGGGCTCAGGGGAGCAGCTCCCTCACAAACCCATCTCTGCCATTTGCAGTGTCCCAGCACAGGCTGTTCAACGAGCACCTGGTGTCTGCAAGCAGCAATCCTGCGCTGGCGATGCGGAGGAAGAAGCACACGGAGAAGGAGGTGCACGCTGACCTCGTGAGCATTGTTTCGGTCCGGCTGCGCGAGGGCTACAGCATCCGTGAGGTCAACATCACAAAAGGTGACTGCTGCCTTGAGGGCTGGAGACTCAGCTAGGACTCTGTTCTCAGCTGCTTAGAAGGTCTGCCATCTGAGCAGTGGTGGTATTGTGGAGGAAGGAGCAATTTTCCCCAAACTCCGTTTTCATGAATAATTGCCTGATATACAGCTGCCCAGTATTGTGCAGTTTTGCGTTTGCCTCTGTGGTTGTGCCTGGTGGGGGTAGAGCCAGTGATGCTCTGTATCTTGGAAATTATTCTCCACAACTGCAGAGAAACTAGTGACAGAATTGGAGTTTGCAGAGTTTGTTTTTTGGGATTTCATCTGTATTTCTCCTTTTTTTCATCCCTTTCTAGTTCTTTGCTAGATGTGCTCCAAAATACTAACATGAAGTTGAGCCCTTTGGTACAACAGACTTAATGCCTCCAAACTACAGTCTTCCAAAGGACAAAATTGGGCAAAACAAGGATATTGTTAGGTGAAAATGTCAGATCAGTCAGGACCATAATAAATTCTAGAAGACCATAAGACCTTTCAGTGATCCTGTTCTCTTACCTGACTCACTAGATATGGAGTGTGAGAACTAGCTGCTGACTAGGGACCTTGAGGGATTTGATTATCCTTAGGAGTGCCAGTAAATCCTACCTAAATTTCCATCTCCAGCTGTGACTAGTGGTAGTACTTTAACTGAAGGGGAGATGAAAAAATCAAAATGCAAGCTTATTAATACACTAGAATGTGTTTTATATCAGACAATCAAAGTCTGTGGTCTAACTCCAAAGCCATTCCAAATTTGCCATGTGATGTTTTCTGTGAATTTACTGTGGTCTGCCTAAAAAACATGTAAATCCCTTCTGCCACTGCTCTTGTTGGAAGACTGTCCCAGAGCTTCATTGCTCTTTCTCTAGCTTCCTTTCTAAACTCCCTGAGGCCAAATTAGACCTGTGACTATTATCTTTAATGAAGTTTATCCTCCTTTTCTGACTTGCACAGACGTATTTAACAACATCTTTCTCCTTGTAACCTACCTTTTGGCAGATTAATATTAAGCAAGCCAGTATTTCACCTTTCTTTTGTAAGGGCAGGTTTTCTGTTTTGTTTATTCAGGTTAGTAGCTCTTATTTTCTTTTTCCCTTAAGTTGTTTTCTTTTCAGTTTGATCTTATATTTCTCAAAACAGTCGATAAGAGTGTTGTAAGTGTGGTTTTATCAGTGCCTTGTTCAGTAGTGTTAGTGTTTCCCTGCTTCTGAAGTAAAATACCGAATCTGATAGAATCAATCTGGGAATCACGTGAACTTTCTCCATGATTGTATTGCAGAAATCCAAGTCTTTCACTTTTCTTTCAGCTGATAAGTCCTTGGGGGTGTTTTATTGGGTTTTGTTTGTTTAGTAGTCCCTAAATGTGCTGTCCTTTACATGATAGTACTCTTATCTTGCTCAGTTCATCTCCCTGTTCCTCTGTAATGCCTGGCAATTGCAGTTCATTTGCCTTGATGGATCTCACAAACTGAATGGATCTAAATCACCTTTCTGGGGGGGAAGATTGCTAGCAGTCATATTAGGCGGAATAATTCCTAAAGTTGGTCTTACATCAATCTCCCTAATTTCTTGTTTCAGGAATTTTCTGTTAAAGGTAAATATCTACTACGTTTTCCTGGTGAGACAGCTGTTCTAATAGTGTCTGCAGATTGTTTTCACTAATGTAGGTGAGGCATGAGATTACTTCCAGGCAGATTAAATCCATTGCACTCTCCTTAAATCCGGGCAGATTAGATCCATTGCACTCTCCTTGTCTAGGAATGTCTGTGAAACAGTGTGACAAGTCCATTCTTGTCCACCCTCAGTGTCTCTTATTCTTCTGTGCACAAGTTCACTTACAGCTTGAACAGTGCTAGATAAAAAGCCTTTCTCTTTAATCTGGCAGCAGTGCTCAAGTGCTTTTGGTGACTGTGTAGTCCTATATAGAAATGCTGGAAGAGCATTCACCAGGTATGAATCATTCAAAAAGCAGTCAGACAAGTTCATGTTTTATCTTTTTGCACAAAGGTATAGCTACAACCTCTGGCTCAGGGTATTGTAAAGCAGTGAATTCCTGCACTCTGGAGGAATGTATTAGAAATATCTCCACATGTTACCATGCTCCCCGCATTTTCCTCCAGGTATTTGCCTGCTGGCTTTTACTCCTTGGAATGCTAAATAGATTGGTCTCCCATTTTTACAAGAGCAGAGAGGAGAAAAGCAGCTGCTGGATCAGTGTGACCTTCTGTGGTGAATAACTGTCGGCAGGTGCACAGGGAGGAGTAAGAGCAGGAGTAAACACACATGATGATAATCTCCGTTCTCCTTTCCTTTTATCTTCCTTTGAGCCTCTCTATCTTTTTGCAGCTCAGGGTCTCCTTAAGCCAGAAATACTTTCTGTGTATTTTTTTAGAAGAAATTTAAAAATGAAATGTCAGAGGTATCAAAAACATAGAGTGTATTTCTATGCAGCCTTCAGACTAGTAGCAGATAATGTTACTTAATACTTGGGAAAGGCTAAATGCTCTGGGGAATTGCTGAAAAAACTGCTGAACTAACAGGTTAAAGTAGAGTTGAGAAATGATATAAGACATTTAGACATTCAGCACTGCCTTTGCTAAGGAAAAGCATGTTTGGCTAATCAGGGTTCTCTGAGCCGTTCTACAGAGAAGTGTATAACAAAGAACAGTTAATTAACCCAGATTGCCAAAACTTGCCAATTAAAAGCTGTTAAGGAGCCAGCTGGCTCTGAAGCAAGAGGAAAAAAATGCAGTTGTGGACTTGGACACTGTCACTTTTCTCCTTCACTTTACCAAAGACAAAATAGAATAGAAAGCTAGCTTTATGCTCAGTCACCTGGAGAGGTTGTTTGTGATATTTATAAGTGCTCTGGTTACCCTCACTGTTTGATTTTTAAATATTTGGGTATTTAGGAGGCAACTTGGTTAGTTAGGATGCAGAAGTGCATGTGAATGGGTAAGGATTGGAAGGTATGGAAGGGAAAGGAGCTATGGGGTCATGGTGTGTAATGAGCCCAGTTCTTTTACTTTCTGGGATATTGTCAGGGGATTTCCCTCAGTAACAATGACAAAATTCTCACTGACCATTTGGTGTTGAGGGCAGCCTGGAGGATGGTTTTCAAAACATAATCTTCCTCTGTGAATCAGTCCAGCACCAAAACTGGCTGGGCACTAGCTGAGCAGTGAGAATGGTTATTCTGTAGTGACAGGAATCGGGAAGACAAAGTGAGCTTTCTGAAAAAAACAGAGCTGGACTTTGTGCAGGAAATCAAAGCAGAAAAAGTTTTATTAGCTATTAACTCAGGAACCAGAAAGAGATTGCTTTGCAGTAAAAAAAAAAGCTAAAGGTTCATCTAGATGTAGCTTCAAACTAAGTAAATATTCTGCCTGTGTTTTTAGTTTTGCTTGTGTGGGATCATAGGAGTGAAGCCAGGATGACTAATGGAAACAGGGGTGGAAGTTGGAAATATTTTCATTTATGATCTGAGCAAAAATGTGGGAATTTACTTATCATGTTTGTTGTTGATGAAGTAGAAAGGCTTTATTATGAGAACCAAAATGTTGTGCAGAGAGCAATGGATGAGCCCTAAAGCAGTAAGGGTGAGGTGACAATATGAAATAAAAAGAGATGAATCTGTAAATTCTTGTTTAGCCTCTCTGATAAACAAGACAATCTTCATAGGAAACAACAGATGGTGACAGTCCTGGCAAGTGCATTTATGGTAACACAAATCATCCATTGAAGAAAATAATTGTGACCTTAAAAGAAGTCCTACTCATCCCCCAGTTTAAGTACAGGTAAAATGCAGTATACAGTTTTCATCATCTTTGTTCAAGAAAGGTGAATTCTTAAGGTGCAGGAAGGTCTGGGTCTGTTAAGGGGAATGTTCTGTCGCAGTAACAGCTGAAACTGGGTAAGGATTTCTTAGTACTGCACATTCCTTGTCAATGTTATGGAGATGAAGTTTCTCAGAATAAAAATAATCTAATCAAAAGAACAACCAAGCATGAATTTGGCATGCACTCTGGAAGGTTTCTTCTAAATATTGATGGGGGAAGAGTACTTTGAGGGAGCCTCCCAACAGGGACCATGAGAGCAAAAAATGGCTTTAAAGTGGAGCTCAATCAGCCTGTGAAGGGGATGGCATGATGTGCCTATGACAGCAGCAAATGCAGCTCTGCAGGAACAGAGCATCCAGGCTGATGATCTGTTCAGAAGGTTTCCAGCACATCCAATCACTTATCACACAAACCCTGCAAGTCTGGCAAACTATAGAGCAGGCTGGACATAATAGATGATCGAGCAGCTGAAATTGTAGCGTGGTCATGTGTTTCCCTGGGATGTTTCAGTACAAATACATGTGCACGGTCAGCAGGAGTGGGACAGTTCTCTGTTCTTTTGGCTCAGCGAGGCCTGCTGTCAGGTGTTTCTGTTAATCTTGTTAGACAGGCTCACTTAAAGGAAAAGGTAAAAATGTACAGTTTGAAGAATAGGTGAATAATCATTCTTAACAACATTGGGAAGAGAAGGTGAACATGATGAGAAACTTTGAAGATTGAAGTTCTAGATTGCATGAAATACAGTCTGTGCAGGATGAATAGAAATTAATTCAAGAATGAGGCCTCATCTTGCAGGTTGTTTATCATCTATGTCCATCAGATGCCTGTGTTTCTGTGATGGGATGGATTAACTCTGCGGTGTGGGTAACAAAACTTTATAGTTGAATGGCCCTGCTCATCTGTACAAAACAACAGTTTTCTTGGAAACAAAGACAAAGCTGTGAAGAAGAGTCCATTGCAGATGTCAGCACCTCCTCTGGGTTTCAGTTGCCTTCTCTAGTGTAGGTAGAACATGTACACTTAAAGAATTGAGAACTCTTCACGAAGCGCTTCAGTGCAAGCAAAGCTTTCCTCAGTGGGAGAGGAGAGAGAGTGACTTCAGCTGAAGCAAACAGTTGTTAGATTACTTTGTTCCCCTCACCAATCAAACAATCTCACGGTGCTCAGGAATCCCTGGTCAGAGATAAAGCTCAGATGTGTACGGAACAAGCACCTGAACTTGCTCTTCTGCTCCCGTGCAGGTGGGTCTCAGCTGGAGGTGAAACTAGTGCTGCTTTGGAAGCATAACATGAGGATTGAGTACTTAGCTGTGACGCCCTGGCCACTGGACCCATCAAAGCGCAGCACTTGGGTGGAAGTGACAATGGAGGGAAGCTATGACATTTTGCATGACATCAGTTGCACCATGAGGAAGCCTATCACCAGTCTGTACCGCACCACAGTCATCCGGCGCTTCTGGAACACCTTGCAGAGGTGAGCTGGACCATGCCCAGCAGTTTCCAGTGTCACCAAGTAATTCTTTCCTTGGCGTGCTAGGATGAGGGTTTTGCAGGTGGCCATCCCATCCCAGGGTTCAAAGGAATGTGCTCTGAGGAAAGGGTGTGACTGATAACAAACTTGCTGTCTAGCCAAGGAAAAGAGTTGAATTGTTCTGTGATCTAGTTTGTAAGAATGCTTCAGGGTAATGGTATTGCTGGTCCTGAATCCAGATCCTGGGATGCAAGCCTTACCTGTGACTGCCATCCTGTGGAGGTCATGTGTTCTTATAGCACACCCGTGCAGCTGTGCTGGAACACACACAGAGCAGCAAACACATCACATGTGTCTCTGGGGCTGAAGTGCTTGTGGGTCACAACTGTTTCCTGGCCATTGTTACTCCCGGCTATTCGGCAGATTCCTCTTCTAGAAGTTCATTTCCAACTCTGATCATCCTCTGTATGTAGGAGGCTTCTACACTGGAGCCCCTTTAACACACACTTTGCACTTGGACTTGGAATCACAGCATTCCCCGTAAAGCTCTGTTGGTCTAGATGGGCTCCCAGGACATAGGGAGTGCTGTGTGTGCAAGCCCTGCGCTGACTGGGGCAGCAAGGGGCAGAGCATGGGCTTTTGTGGCTAACTGCCTCTTCTTTTCCAGCATCAACCAGACAGATCAGATGTTGGTACATCTGCAGTCTTTTGACACAGTCCCAGAACACTTTACCATTCCTGAGAGCACAAAGAATGGGGTGCCGCTCTTCTACATCCCCCCAGGCTCCACCACTCCGGTATGTTCCCTCTCTCGGTTTAACATGGGACAGGTTGTCTCCCCTGCCTACCCTTGTACTCAGGCTTCATCTCTTGCTCATCTTGTCTTCATCTTACCCTGCTCAGTCAGAGAGTTCAGGTGTGGTGCAGTGAACATCCCATGCCTTACATTTCCCCCTCTGAGACATCACCCTATGTCTTAATTGTTGCAGCTACACCTCTGAGCCCAACAGCAAGTCTCCTAAGTGTGCTGGGAAACCTTCTCCTGTAGTGCTGTGCTGTGTGAGACTGATGGGAAGGCTGACGTGCTTGCTTTTGCTGTGCTTTTTCAGTGGATACCCCACAGGCATGGAGTTGCTGCTGGCAGTGCAACCAGTGCCCTGGAGATGTAGCTCAGTGCTGTCAGGTGAAGATACACGACGTGCTGAATAGTTGTTTAATAGGCTCATTGCTCTGAGCGCTCATGTGGAAGGTGCAAGAGAGATACTTGTCATCTGCACAGCAGAAACTAAACAAAATATGAGCTAATAGTTTCCACTGCAAAATTCAAACTCATTGAAACTCACTAAGCAGAAGAGACAACATTTTATCTTTTCCCTGCTACCAATGTCCTTGGCATAGATGGAAGGGGACTAGCAGATCTTAAAGCTAGGGGAGCTTTAACTTCAGAGAACTATCCCTTTTGTTTTATTGTTTAAGCTCTTTATGTTTGTCTAGTACATTTTCCCTATGTAGGGCTATGTATCCCACAGTATATCTGGAACATCCCATCTTATGGCTAACCACCACCATGTATTTCTATGTCAGCAGAGTTGCTATAGTTGGTGGAATCAGTGTCACCACACAAGCCTATTAAGAGTTGCCTAATGCCACCCCTTCTGTCACCCTGTTTGCCTGAGCACTTTCAGATGGGTAATCTCAGTGTTTAATTACTTTGCTGACACAAGCCTTGTATCCCCCTCTCAATCAGAAGGCACACCATTACAAATGCCATCTTTTTCATGGTTGATTTACTTGATGCTAAGTAGTTAAATTCCTAATTAACTTGACATTTCAGGAGCCTAATTTATTTTTGCTTATGCTGTACTGCCTGTTTCAGTGTGAACACTCTTACTCTCTTCAGAGGAAATTACCCAAAGCCAGGGATGTGGCCTTCTTGGCCTACAAGCTCAGCTGCTAGAGAAATTCTTGCTCTCTCTGGGTAGGGAATTTTCATGCTGAATATTGTCCTGTCATTTTCTTAGGTATTATCTCTGCAGCACAGTGGGTCTGACTCAAGCCATTCCCAGTTTGCTTCCTACTGGAAGCCTATCCTTTCCATGGATGCCAACTTCTGGCAGAGGTGGTTGCACATGCATCGTATAGTTGTCCTTCTGGAGCATGACACGTATGTAATGGGCAGGGCTGAGCTCATGTGCACACTGTGGGCCAGCCTGGGAAAGCAGGGTGTCCAGTTCAGCCCAGCTGAGGACTTGCAGCTCTTCTTTAGGTGCCTATGGCCAAAGGACAGGTCTCACTAGTGGGGCCTGGTGGATGCTAAAGGTTTATTTATCTGAGAGGGGCAGTAGGTTTGAGTGGGAGGATAAATTTTTTCTCAAGTCCCTCTTGGGTTTTGATTTCCTGATTGCAGGGGATGTGGGACCATTCATTTGGGAGCTAACCCACATGATTTTGTTTGCTGCTGGAAAACGTCTTGCCCAAAAGCATTGCTTTCCTGAGGCTGGTCCTAGTTGCAGAGTAATGTGTATAATAGTCATATATTGCATGCAGGGGGATAGGATACAAGGGATGTGCTCTCTGCAATGTGGAAATTCCAGTGCACTTAGGAGTGTGGCTCTCCCCAGTGCTTGATTAGGGGAGGTGCTCGTTCGTTGGCTGCTGTGGAGGAAAAAAGGCCGACAGACTAGTCAGAGAAGGATGGATCTAGCAAAGCCTCTGTGGGTTTTGGGGGAAGAAGAGAAACTGCAGCTCTGAAATGACTTTCTGTCCCACCCTTCAGGCCTGTGCCCAAGCACCTGCACACGCCGGGCAACAATGGCCGCTACAGCACCATCCAGTGCCGCATCTCCCACTCAGCACTCACCTCCCTGCTGCGGGACTGGAGCAGCTTCGTGCTGGTGGAGGGCTACTCCTACGTCAAGCTGATCCACGGGTGAGTGGCTCTGAAGCAGCGCCGTGTGGGGAATTGGGCGTGTGGCCAGACCAAGGATCTGGTTAGACCAGTATGCAGCTGTGGGCCTGAAGGAGATGTTTACAGGAGAGGATGAGAGCTAGACAAGGGAATATGAAATTCTGCAGTTTCTGAACTGTTCCATTGTGTTCCAGGTGCAGCCTGGAGGGAGAGGGAAGCCAGCTGGGGGGTTTCTGCATACTAGAACTGATATGTGTTACTGTGAAGTTGTGTGGGCTGTTGGGCTCTGTGGAGCAGACCTCTGCTTGGTCTAGCATGTCAGAGCAGCAAGATCCATGTCATTTCAGCCTTGTCCTTGTCCCTCCTCCATAGGTCTGAGGATCTGACCCCTTCCTCGTTCTACGTGGTACGAATCATCTCCAAAGCTCCCTGCATGGTTCTCCGGCTGGGGTTCCCCATTGGCACACCTGCACAGGCCAGGAACAAGGTGAGAGCTTGCTGTCTGCTTCGCGGGGTAGGAGCAGAGCAAGAAGTTCTGAACGTGGAAATGGTGGGTAGATCACAGGCAGCACTGTGGGCAGCTACCCTCTAGTAAGTAACTGCTATGTTAAGGCTTAGATGCGTTTGAATCTACTGTAACAGAAAGGGTCATTTGGGACAAACTTTCTTTGTTAAGTCTATGAAAGATCTAAACCCAAAGACTCGAAGATCAATAGAATAGCTGGTCACGTGGGTGTTTTTCCCACTGCTTAATTCAGTTGTGGGGCTTGAAATGACTCAAAGGTTATCTAGTCTGTCCTTCTCACCCTAGCACAACCAATACCATCTGTAAAGAACAGCAGATACTTGTCTGACTCATCTGTAAAGACCTCTGTGATAGATGTACTACATGTTCCCTGGGCTATCTCTTCCAGTACATGTATATTGAATCTGTTGGGCCGGGAGAAAGTTAATAGTTAAAATGCAAACAATGCTCCACATAAGTAATACAGGGAGAGGAAAAAAATTAGTACCTAGGAAATGTTTTCAGGATGAAAGTCTGTCAGATAGACTTTTAATAACCTTTTTGTATCAAAAGCAATGAGCTGCCTTAGTCAGATGCAGAAGGTGGAGTTACTGTGTGGACTGATTCTCTAATTATAATGGATGAGACAAGTCTAAGTCTTCCTAGGTAAAGCATGAGAAAGATGCCCTGCTATTAAACTGTGTGAACTTTTTAATATAAACAAGAGGCTTATCATTAAATCTAGATCTTTTATCTTCATGAAAGAAATCTTTGGTTTGTCTAGCTTAGCTTTAGTGTTAGAGACTAGTCTGAGGAGTAGCTAACAAACATGGGAAGGACCATCTCTTTCTGAGATGATGAACCCAGATAATACTAAATGTTATGGTACTCTGCCAAATCTGCCCTTTCATGACTTAAGGGGATCCAGGACTTGGGCACTGGTTGCTGGGTCACCGTGTGGGCTTGGTAATGCCAAGTGACAGGTTTTTTTGAAGGAGTTTCCTCTGGCAGGTGCAAATTAATATCTCTTTCATGAGGAAGGTGTGAGACAGGCACCATACCCTGCAGATGTGGGCAAGCTCCAGATCATTGCAGCAGGAACTGTATGTAGGTCATAAATGGTATCATCCACAATATATTTTTTTTTTTTGCCTGCCATAGAGGTGATTAACTACTCAGTATGGAGGACAGCAGTAGAACTTAGCCTGCTTTGTTTAAGGGAAAGCGGGTTTTGTGCTGAGAAGTTCAAATTTCCAATGCTGAAGGGAAGCACCTCGCACAGCCAACTTTCACTTTTTTTGGTGAGACTGTATAGGGCACAACTGTAGAACTGTAGGAACGAGGTGTCATAAAACAGAAACTGCCTTGGGGAACAAAGCATGTAAATTGAAAGAGTTCTCTGTTTCATCACAGCAGAAGCTGTTTGTGATTTTCCCAATCTTTTTTCTAGTCAAAGGGTAGGAAGCTAATTTGCAGAAAGGTAACATGTATTGAGCTGAGGAAGTGTACAGGTGGCACAAAGCTATTTCAACCTCTGTGCTTCGGTGACACCTAAGTAGTACCTAGTGGTGGCTGGAAGCCAGTATGGGTAATTGCAAAAGAGTTGGATTTGGGAGCTTAAACACCATTAGTGATTCTGTGATATCAATATGAAACCATGAAGGGGACCCAAGTGACAGCACAGTGCAGGAAAGAACTCTTGTTTAACATTCCTTTCCTTAAAAAAGACATAGTAATGATGGGAAAAGACTGAAATGGTTAGTGTGGAGGAAGATGGAGAGCTGCTGTTCTTCTGTTTGCCTACAACGGTAAAAAAAATTGAAAAAAGTTGAACAAAGATCATGAAAAAAAACCTAACCATAGAAATTTCAAAGAAAACACTGGGCTATTGTGGGAATCAGATTCTGGCATGGGTAGAACTATATTCAGAGCTCCTAAAAGCTAAAAAGAGTAATCAGGAAGTCATTGTGCAAGTATCTTGGAAAAAATTAACCTAAAAAATAACCCAGGCTCCTGAAACCTTTTGCCATAGAGGTTTGACAAATGAACGTGATAGTGGGGGAATACATAAGTCTGAGGCAGACTGTTCCCACAGCTGATAAGGACTAGTTTACATTTACTGTAGGCTGTTAAGAAAAGGAGGAGGGAAGAATGGGGGTGGGTGCTTCGGCTACTTCTGTGGAGGAGCTGGCATGCAATTAATCTGTTTTTAGTCTGAGTTTTGGAAGGCAACTTCTTCAGCCTTGAAATAGTCTTTGGGTTTTTTTTAACCTTCCTTTTGCTTTTAAAAATACTTAAAATAGGGACCAAAGAGCATTGTGTCATCTTGATATTGGTCTTGTTAGTGCCTCAGAAGTAAAATGAGCTTTAACTCCTCCTCTTCTGTGTATTCAAGGAGTGTTCTGTTCCTTTTGGTCAAACTCTTGTTCTAGACACTTATTTTGAGTGGTTTATGTCTCCAGACAAAGTTGGTCATGTTTACCTTTTGCTCTTGCCGTGACAGATAGTGGAAGAGTTACGGGACCGAATCTTGCAGCTGCGCTTTCCCCACAGGGTCCAGAGCAAGGAGGCAACTCCAAAAGCAAAGAGGAAAATGTTGGGCAGTAGTTCTCCCTCCAAGTCCCCACCTGTGGCTGGGGCCCAGTCAGCCCTCTCAGACAGACCCTGCCTTGTTGTGTTGCACAAACCATTGGAGAAGCTGCTTATCAGGTAGTGATGGAGTACCAGGCTGTCAGCACAGCTCCTTTGCCTGCAAAGTGGGAAAGAGGAAGATCTGTGGATGGTGCTGTCAGTTGTAGGATAAGAGTGCTGTGAGTGAAACCGGTGCTTGTTGGGATGAGTTTGGGTTGCATGGCTGTGAGTTGCAGCAGGGATTCTTGGTGGACAGGATTCACTCCTAACGAAATACAATGTAGAAGTAAATTTAGTTACTGCTATCTGAGCAGAATCCTGTGCTGGGACAGCCACGTTCTGCTGGAAGAGTCTGTCCTGGGCCCAGCAAGTGGGTTGTGAATCCAGACAGCTCTGACCCTAAACAGAAAAAAAAATGGATTTTTTCCACATCAACATGCCACACTTCTGCCCTGTCCTAGGTATGAGAAGCTGCCTTCTGACTATCGAGCTCCCTTCATTCTCAACCTGGAGCATCCCCCCGTGTCTGGCCCCCTCACCATGGTGGCCAATCGCACTGCCTCTTCCACCCTGGCTTCACTGTCCCGCTACTTCTATCACCAGCGCTGGATCTGGAGTGTCCAGTCAGGGCTGGCACCGGCTGTGCCCATCACTGCTGTGGCCCAGCTCCTTTCCACACTTACAGAGTAAGTTGCACACCTGACAGGGGTCCTCTTTCCAAGCTAGTCCTTGGGGATCCAGGGAAAGCAAGGTTGACCTTACTTATTATATATATGAGTCCTTATTATAGGTATATTTAAACCTGCTGTGCAGAGGATTTTGGTCCTGTACACAGCTTCTAGAGCCACTTGTGTCAATGCTTTACCCAGTTCTGCAGCCGTAGTTGAGGAAAGTGAGAGAAAATATCCTGAAAAACGTGCAAAAGGGCAAGAGATGTTACTGTGCCTGGAGTGTGCTGGTCTTCACATGGCTGTTCTGGCTGTGTCATATCCCCCCATTCTCTATGTGCAGCTCCCTGTTTTGAGAAGGATGGTGTTTTGGGGTGAAGGGTACAGTCATTCTCACATTTAAAGCTTACAGTATGAGTGGAGAAGTCCTGCAAGTCTGACTTCCTCTCTGTTGCAAGGGTTCGTCTGTCAGAGGGTTTCCACTTTGCATCCAGCGGGGATGGGATTATCAACATGGTGCTGGAGCTGCCCATACAGGTGAGCCTGGGTGCTGTGGTCTTGTGGACACAGTCCCTTATTGCTGGTTCTGGGGTGGATTCACCTTCCTGTGATAGGACTTATCACCTGCTTCTAGCACGCACCCTTGACACGTATTGGGACAGCATAAAGCAGCTTGTGGGTTGGGCATTTTTCTACCTTCATCTGTAGTTAAAGAGCTGCTTTGTGGTAGAGGCGTGCTGTGCTGGAGAAGTTCTTGGGTTTGGGACAGGCTTCTAGTTTCCACCACTGCTAGTGGAGCTGGGTGATGGGGCTGTGCTGTGTAAGGGGGTACTGGGTAGGGCTCATGCAGTGTCTCCCCTCCAGATTGATGGCTCAAGTGAGAGCAGCAGCGACAGGGAGAAGCACACCTGTATCGTCCAATACATCCTCTTTCCACCCCACTCTACCTCCACCAAGGACAGGTGAGGCTGCTGTTCTACTCCCAGGGAGGGTTGGCAGCAGAGTCGTGGCTCCAGCCTTCGTTTTGCAGTCAGTGGGGAAAGGAGGGCGACCTCCACCATCTAGTACAGATAACCAGTTGTCATGGATTGATCACCAGGTTGCAGGTGCTTCGCCTGCCAATCTTGGGTTCCTGTGGCAGCTCTCACAGCTCTGAGAGGAGCTGCAGTGGGCTGCTGGCTCTGTCCATCTCACAGGGCTTTGCTTTTGACTTCCCTCCAGCTTTTCCACAGACGATGACAATGATACAGAGGTAGAGGCCATTGAAGTGGACACAGAACTGAACCTGGTCACTGAGTGCTGGGTAGAGCCACAGAGTGGCCATGTCCATAGTACTGCTGAGAACTGGAAGCACCTCCATGGCTTGCCCTACCAGAAAATACCTAAAGCGGTGAGTCCCTGAATGGGGGGGGTCATGGGCTCTTTTGTGGAGGGAGAAGGGTTCAGTGTAGGTGCACCACAAAACTGCAGGTAGATACTGAGGATCAGAAGAGATGGGAATGCTAGTCACAGAAGAGTCTGAGATTTCTAGAAAAGGAACTGTCCACTGGCCATAAAAGGTTTCTCATTTGCAGTGCAGTGCAGTGGATGCAATGCTGCCTTGGGATAGCTGGGAAAATACAAATTATTTTATGAAGTGTCATTGCATTGAAGGGGAGCAAGCTGGACCAGAGGAGGGGCTTTAGGTATTACTACTAGCACTCCTCCTGAGCAAGGTGAAAACAGTCTAAAGGGCTGGTGGAGAAGGAGGGAGCAATGAGTGAGAATAGGGCAGCTCTGGGAACAGAATTATAGGTGTTCCCTTTCCTTGCTTTTAGACTCTTTTCTTCTGCATTTGTGGGTAATAATTCTGCTGCATAAACTGAGCCTTAACTGCTTACTGCAGCTCTACCCCCGGGACCTTGCGTGCATCGCCACCATGCTGACCTTTGAGTACATCAGCCAGTTGTGCCAGAACAAGGAGTGGGTCTGCCCTCCTTCAGACACCAAAGCTGCTGAAGGTGAGTCCACCATCTGTGTCCTAGCAAGCTTGGTGGAGCAAAGAAAGAAGCTAGGTCCTGAATGTCTCAGGACCCACAGAAGGTAGAGCAGGTATTTTGACAACTTTTTAGATTTTGATGGCTGTGGTTCACTTTGTTGCACTTATGCTAAGTTGGCAGAGAAATGGCTTTCATCCTGGGAAGACCAAAAAAGCATTGAGGCTTTCTGCCTAGGCTGGAGTGGCGACAAGGTGACATTGCTTGAGCAGGGGGGTTGGTCCAGATGACCTTTCCAACATCTAGCATTCTGTAATTGTGTGAGAGGAACTGACTTCAGAAGCAGGTGGAAAATGTGCTCATCTCTTCAGTGATAGGCCTGGTGTGCCTGGGCAAGTGGTTTTATAGAAGTTGTAAAGGATGATAAGGAAAAGCTCCTCTGTTGTCAGTTCCAAGTCACAGTTCCCAGAGCAGTTTGTGGAACGCTTGTTTTCTGGTGGTGCTGCTCACCTCTGTTGCAGATCCAGACATGGAGCCTGGTTTTCGAGTGCATGAGATCCCATTCCAGTTCAACCTCATGAAGCTCTTGCCTAGGTGCCAGCAGGTTGAAATGTTCTTTCTAATGCTGACAAAAGGTAGGTGCCTCTTGATTGCCTGCTTGCCCTTGTCCTCCCTCCTATGGACAGCCTGCTCCACGTGCTTGTCTCCCTGGGCAGCAGCATGTGAGCACTGCCATGCCTCTTTTAGTAGCTCAGTGCTGTTCTTCCCAGCTCTGCAGCCCCAGGGCTGTTCAGCTATATTGCTGCCTTTCCTGGGATGATAATTTGTAAGAGCTGATTTTGAAATTGTTAATCCGAGATAGTAACTTGGTGGTGGTGGTTTCTTGTGTGTACCCCCAGCATCTCCACAACAGCTAGAGCAGCAGGGTGGGTCAGTGCAGGGTAACTAATGATGCCAAAACTCCAGGGCCTCCTCAACACTCTCCAAGTCAGTCTTGCAGAGGTGCTGGGGAAATTCCTGGCTATGTGGAAGTGTTGCTTTGCAAAGGCCTGTCTCCTGGGGTCGTGGGTAGGTGATGGCTATGGAGATGCTGTCTCTGAAGCTGCCGTGGTTCTATTTTGAAGCAGAGAATGAGGAGGTGACCAAGGACTCTTCGTTTGTGCCCAATGAAATGCTACTAAACCTCTTCCATGGCTGCCTTCAGCATGACCTCAGTGACCGGGAGATCCCCATGGCTGATGCTGATCATGTGGCTTTCATGGAGCAGGTTCTGCAACGGGATCGTGATGGCCATCAACCCCCCTTCACGCTCCCTGTGATCAGAGGTAAGGACCAGGAGTGTGGCAGTAGTGACACCGGGAGCAGTGAGGTTTTTCAAGAGCCTAGCTTTCAAGTCTCATCCTCAGCTCGGGTTTCTCAGACTGGTTTCTCTGTGCTCCATTTCAGAAGAAACCCTAAAAGCTTCTGGGACCCTGGAGCAGCAGGATGCTTCTGCATCCTATCATCTTGTTGGCAGTAATGGCACCAGGGATATGACTGGCTCCACAAGTACTCTGCAGGTACTGCTATGCTGCTGTCCTTCTCCTGAGCCCCCTCAGAGAGAAAGGCAGCGGCTGTTAAAGAGCAGGAGAGTTAAGAGGGCTGAGAAAGACTGAAAGGCAGCTGTTCTTCCCCACCTTTGGCAGCAGTTTAGGCTGTATCCTGTGGCTGGAGTCAAGCAGGAATCTAGGTGTGTGGATAGTTGCATTCACTGTGGGCCAAGCCTGTTACAGCAGCACAAGTACTATGCTGCAGATTGCTCTGAAACCATTGGCAGTCACTGCCTAGAGGTCAGAATCAGACCCAGCAAAGCTGGCTAAGCATCTCCTGACTGTTGTGCTGTACTTCCTGGAGCCAGGCTGCTCCCAGAATGGTGACTTCTAGAGCCAGGCTGCTCTGAGAATGTGCAGAGGTGACCAGGGTGATTTCAGCACTGTGCCAACCAGCAGGCCTGAAAGAACTTGCTCTGTGTGGTTGCTACCTGCCTCAAGGTGGGCTTGTGCCATATGCCATGAGTTTATCCAACTTCTGCTCTTCCATCAGAGCCTTGGCAACACAGAGCTGCCTGAGGATGATGTGACACTGAGTGACACGATGGGGCCCTTTCCCCCTCAATGGCGATGTTATGCCAAGCTGGTCAACCCGCAGCATGTGTTCCTGACCTTCCTGCCAGCCACCTTCTCAGGTGAGGGCATCTGTTGTGGGGAGCAGGAGGAGGCAGCAGTCCCATGCACCTCCTCAGGGAAACAGAAAAACCAGAATCAGCTCTTGTAGGGTGGAGAGAAAATTGAAGAGCGGAGTTCATGCACAGTCTTTTTGCTCCATATAGCCAGGAGCAGAATAGTGCCACGTATTGAATGTCCTGCTCCTCTCTCAGGATGTGTTGCAGCCCACAAAGGGTTTTTAGGTGGGGCTTGTGGTGTTGGGTTGTTTGCTGGCTGCAGCCATTTGGACTGTTTTCCCAGTGGAGTTGTTATTGAATGGATTAAGGAGATTGCTAATGGGGTGGTCTGGGAGAGTCCCTGCTTCTGGGCATTGTCACTGGTCTGGCTTCCACTGAGCCACTGGTGAAGGCTGCTAGGCTCAGGTGAAGCTGCTTCTACATGCAGAGGTAGCAGGAAATCTGCTCTCTTGGGAATGTAGATTGAGGGTAGATTGTAGATTAACAATCTGTTGTCACTGGACAAAGGTTGATTTTATTTTCTTTTCCTCCAGATGTACAGAAGCTGATGGCTTGTGGGTTGGACAAATCTCCAAAAGATGAGAGTCAGTCTGGAGAAGATACCATGGGACCTGTCTGTGCAGAGCGGGTCGGGGCTGAGGAGGGGGATGCTGCAGTGCCATTACCAACCCTCAGCATAACACCAGCCCACGGTACCGACAGCACCTCCTTAAAGTACTGGTATCCTTGCTGTTCTTGAGCTTACTGTTGAGCAGATTAAAGCAGGAGGAGTAACAGGCTGCTGCAGCCTGGCAGCTCCTGGCTGGCAGTCAGCAGAGTCAGGACAAGAGGCACAGTGATGTCCATGGGGACATAAAGGAGTGTAATGCAAGTTGGGTGCCCATGGCCTAAGCTTGGTTCCTTGGCAAGGAGGTTGCAGGTAGATAGAAGCTACTAGGAATGGCAGTAGTGGGCTTCACTGGAAAGTCAGTGACTCTCATTTCATGATCCAGATTGGCACTGTCAGCAGCACATTGTCTTAGGGAGAAGGGCACAGGTCTTGAGGTATATGGGATTTCATTGCACAGACCCTAGGGCAGATCAGCTATGCTCACAGTGAGGATGAAGGGTTATGCTGCTGCAGGAGGTTGTGGTGGTGGTGATGAGCAGTCATGGCTGTAAAGAGGATCGAGGTGGCCAAAGCACTGGGCTGAGTGGTTGGGTGCTGGGTGAGGATGAGTGGTGAGAAGCTTGAAAAGCCAGTATCTAACTGTGGTGCTTCTCTGGGAGCTGTGATGTCCCAGACCAAGAACGAGGAACCATCAGAGGCCTTTATCTTAGAATTGTTTCTTTTGCAGAAGTGAGCCAGGAGCCTGGGGAGCAGAGTGGCCCCTCCCGCAGAGATGTGCACATCTCCTTCTGTCGCCAGAACTCGCAGTCTGAGCCGGGCGAGTGCCGCCGATTTCGCTGCCCCATTTACATCTACAGCTGCTCTCTGGAGCTGCTACGAGAGCAGCTTGTCGGCCCACGGGCACACCGTCCTCCTCGGGACATCTTTTTCAGGTAACATCAACCATACTTGGTACCTAGACAAAAACCAGAGGAGTTTCCTTGACAAGAGGCTGGCTCTAGCTCTGTCTTGGCTTGGCTTGGCCTCTCTGCCTCATAGCAGCCACTGCCTGTGCATGCCCTAGGCTCTACTTTACTGGCATCAGAGCCATTTACTAAAATGTGTTTCGTTGGTACTAAAGGCTGTGGTTCCTCTTTTCCAGGTCTCAGTCTCTGGAACGTCCTCCAACTGCTGCTTGGCTAGACCACAAGCACAAGGAGTTGGTGACGTACTGCACGCTGCTGCAGGAGCACTCCCACCAGTGCTACGTGAAAGGTGAGCAGCAGCACAGTGGGACCAGTGGCAGGGTTGGGGTTGGACCCTGGATCTTCTAAGAAAGCAACGTCTCATTTTCCTTGTGATCTTACTCCAAGCAAAGGGAGGAGCTGTGGGAGTGATGTACCACCACAGGGATTTAAAGATGCCTCTGTGCATTTCCTATGGGCCTTGCAGAGGCTATTCCCAAACCTGTGGAGTGCTGTGAAGGAGCATCCCTTCTCTGATGCATTCCTCTCACCTTCAGGGTGACAGATGCCATGGACACTCTGGTGTCACCCAAGCCCAGGCTAACATGTAGCGTTAGGTGCCCTGGCTACCTTCTGTCTCCCAGCACCAGCACTGACTCCAGTTCTGTGCTGGGACTTGGTGAAGTTCCGTATGTGGCTACTGCCTGACTCCCACAGCCTCACATCCTTGGGATGCCATGGGATGCTCAAGCACTGTGTTTATCTCTAGGGCTGTTCAAGAGCCTTCAGCAGTCACACAGTATCAGCTCCCAGGACCTGCTTACTGCCATGGACTACTGTGAGGAGCTGCTCCAGGAGATTGATATCACCAACTTCCTGCTGACGGTGTGCAGCCATGTCCGCTCGTTCCGAGAGAGCCATCAACATTTCCATGCACGCTCCAAGACAGACAGCTTCCAAGTGGGCAGCATAGAGCAGGAAGAGGAACGGAGCTCTAGGGAACGAGGTGTCTTGGTCTCTGAGTCAAGGTAGGGACCCACCTCAGTCTTGCTTCTGTTCTTAGCATCATGCCAGGACAAATCTTTTTTCAGGCGTCTTTTAGTACCTGCTAGAAGGAATGCTGTAGGACAGAGTCTTAACAGCCACACAGAAGAGCAGATACTTACAGTGAGATCCCCACCTGGTATGGTGTCCACCAGGACCCTCTATTTTTTGCAGTCCCTGGTGACATCCATCCTTTCTTTCTCTTGTAGTCTTAGCTCATTACTGTCCCATCTGGCCTGAGCTAGAGGGCAGTTTGTCTGCAAGACTTGTTTCTAGAGAAATTATGCATCTCGTGCTGCTCGACTCATTTGAGCTTGCTGTTGACTCTGGTGTAAATGACAGCTTCGTTATCCTTTTCTAATGAATAAAGTGTCACTTTTTTTTAATTAAAACTCTGGAAAAAAATGCACAAGAGAAACACCAAGGCAGGATTGAAATATGCTTAACTTCTGTCCTATTCCTTAGGGTATTTATGAGGTTTGTATCTCCTCTGAAAACTTAAGGGGGAAAGAAGTGCTATGCCTTAGTGTCTGTCAAAGAAACACTTAGGTCCTCTGCACAGTTTTTTTGTGAATTCACTAGCATTTATTGGAACTCTCCAATGCTGTGTCGTCTTATACTGTAAATCATTGAGGTGAGACTGTGATTTTGAAGAAAGTTCAGTGTTTAAAAGGTCAGGTGACTTGAAGTGCTACTTCTCCCAAGAAAAACTGTGGCAACATTTTTTTGGTTTATAGGATATTATGAATCACCTATCCGAATGCAAGTTGCATAAACATTTACTAAAGAGTATATAGCTTGTGACACATTGCACCCAGATCTGCCACCTGTTTTAGTCATTTGAGTACCAGGGGAGTGCTCTGACCAGTCAACATCCCACTCCCCAGATTGCTTTTCCTCAGTTTTAGAGACTAATTCTGTCATGGAGCTGTTGAGTGAGCGTAGGCCTGAGCTTTGCCGCCCAGACACTGGGGTGCTGGCATGGTGGTACTTGCTGTGAGGTGCCCTGAATTGGCTCTTGGTAGTTCAGGTTGCTGCAGGCCTATCCCTGTAGTCTGTCTCTATTTCCCAGGCAGGGTGTGTAGTGTGGTGTACAGACATGGCAATATGATCAGCATGGTTAAACTACCTCAGGCCTGGCTTCAGACAGGGGCCCTTATCTGGGCACATGGGTGGCTGCTGGGCTGTGGAGTTGTGGGTGTTCAGATCGTGTTGACACAGATGAGGTTTGGGGAGCTGGGAGGTGGGATTCTGGCAGGGTGGATAACACATAAAACTTGTCTTGTTTCTTGGTCTGCCTGTCTGACCTGTCCACAATCCTGTCAGTGCTGAAATGGAAGATTACAGCGAGCAGGACTCCCATAACATTGCCAGCCCCACAGAGGAGCCAAAAAGCAGTGTGGGCACCAGCTGCTGTTCAGAATTTCCCCTCTCACTGCTGGAAATTGGACAGCCCTGCCAGGCACACCCAGACTTGCATAAAATTATCCAGGTGAGGAATGTGCAAGCTTGACCCGGCTTCAGCAGAAGGGTTAGAGTAGGATGTCTGCTTCATTCTTGGGATTTCTCTTTTAGGAAAAATTCCTGGAAATTGGAAGTTTACATTTCAAGCCAGTGCCATCAAATCCTCACTATTTCTTCTACTGCCCACCATCAGCCAAGAAAGAGGTAGGCATGGGGTTGTCCTGGCAGGCACCTGATCCTTGTGGAGTAGCTTTTCTTGGTGTCAAATCTGGATTTGGGGCTGGCAGACCCATGGCTAGACTTAGTCCCTGGAGCTCTCATCAACAACCTGATGTACTCCTGGCATAGTTCCAGTATGTGCCCTTTCTCTCTCCATCTCAGGAAGAGGCATCTCGGGATCAGGCAGACAGGAAAGGCAGTGAGGACATGGAGGGATCAGAGGCAGAAATGGCAGCTGAAGAAGGTAAAATTTGCTTGCTCTTTTTGCATTCTCTTGGAAAAGAGAATGTCTGTCCATGTGATGATGATGCCTTTCAGAGCTCGGTGTGTCTGGAGAGCTCTCTGGAGATGTGGATCTGGTTTGCTGACAGGGAACCTGTATCAACAGGAACTGTGTCTGGATGCTGCATTGCCACAGAGAGTGACCCAGAGCTGGAAGTGGAGTACCGTGAGAAGCTGGAGCACGAGTTCCCAGACACAGATTCGCTCTCAGACTCCAACACGGTGAACCAGGATGACGACTCCTTCAGCGTGCTGGGAGGGGACTCGCTCAATGAGCAGGAGTTCCTGGAGCAGGAGATGCCCCCGCTCTTTGTGCACCTGACCTGCTCAGTGAAGCTACGTAGCCAGCACAGCTCCATGCCTGTGCAGTCCTTGCCAACTTGTCTAGGTAAGAACAATTCTCGCTGGGAGGTTAAATGGCAGTAGGGCTTCTGTCAGGTCCCTGCTGGGTGAGCAGCCCCTGGAACAAACGTGCTGTGTCTTAAACAGCAATCTCCCTGGACCAGCCTTCTCTGAAAACCCCCAGGGTTTGCCATCATCAGACAAGGGCTTTTTCACCATGTCTCCCACTTACTGTGGGGTTGGTCATGGAAGGTTGAAAGGATCATGGAAGATGATGGTGGCCTTCTTGGGCCTGTCCAGGTGTGTGAGACAGCCACCTCTTGAAGTTTCTGTACTTGCCACCAGGCTGGGTATCTGCATAAGGAGAGATGTTTGTTGCTTGAGTCTCTTGGTTTGTGATCTCTCCTCAGGGGAAGTTCTGGGCTGCCTGGAAAGCTGCCAGGGCTTGAACAGCATTGACCTGGGGGACCTCTGCGTGACCCTGGACATCTTTGTGTTGACACTGCCCCTGGAGATAGAAGTTGTGAACACAGACATCCTCCACAACAGGTAGGTGGAAAGAGGCCCAGTCACCCACCCTCTGCCTGCCCTAGCCAGACAGTCATTTTTGGCTCATGTCCATGCACTGAGACTTATGATTCTTCTTCTCGCAGAGCCTGTCACAGCCTTAAGAAACGAAAGTATTTCCTAGATAGATGGACCTTCTATTCAGACCCCTTTTCTGCTCCTTGTCTGTTTATCCTCTCTGGCTCCAATGCTCAGGCTGCTCTCTCTCCTGTGACAGATGCACCTCGGAGAGCAGCGTGTCCTTCACGCGCTCTCCAGGGCAGCCGTCCTCTTTCCGCTCGGATGAGGATATCATGCACAACCTGGAGCGGCTCCCGTCCACTGGAGATGAGAGGTATGGCACTGCAGCTGTAGCAAGCCCCTCACCGGCTCCTTTTACCGCCTGGGAGCTGCACGAATGAGAAGGACTGGTTCATTCTTTGTCTCCTCTCTCCTAGGCACTCTGCCCTTTCCAACCTCCCTGGAGTGCACAGGCAGGCTATTGAAGCCACTATGAACGAGGTAAGCCAGATTTGCCTCCCTGCTTCCAGCTAGAGCACACAACTGCTGTTTCATATTTCCTAGCCTGCTCCAAGCTGCAACCTGTCAGCTGAACTGACTGTTAAGTTTTACTGGTGTCACATAGGCTGTTAGCCTTGTGATTCCCAAAAGTGTGGGATTACCCTGAGAAAATTCTTGCTGCAGTTGGGGTGGGCCAGGCACAGCTGTCTTCTAAAGGCCTTTTCTTAGGTACATTCAGGAGATGAGGGATGTGGGTGATGAGAGAGGCTGCCTTCATCCTGTTGGGGCTTGGGTGGGAATTGGGGCAGGCTTGCAGACACAGGTCACCTGGATGTTGCTCTGTGTCCTTGCTCCGCACAGATTCGCTGGCTCCTGGACGATGAGATTGTGTCCGCGCTGCGTCACTCTCAAGTCATCAGCACCTCCATCCTGCACAGGGTGGCCACCCACATCTATAACTCCAAGGGCCGGCCCAGCTGCCACAGCGAGGTGGTGCTGCTCCAGTTTGTCTTTGGGCCTGAGCACTCTCTGGAGAAGTTCAAGGAGGTAAAGAGAAAGCCCTGAGGCAGCATCATGCTTTGCTAGCAGGGTGCTTATTCTTCTCTGTGTTACAGGAGTTCAGAAGAATGGCTCTGCCGGGCTACATGCTGAATGCAGAAGGCAACGACTACCACTACATCTCCATCAGCCGCCTGCACTCCAGGAGGGCTGCTCCAGACCCTCCAGGGACACCCTGCTTGCAGCAACCAGCTGGAGGGGGCACCAGGACAGGCCTGGGCCAGGCAGGCCAGGAGGGGAGCATTGAAACAGAGGCAGAAGGCTCTGAGTTGTTACACCACACAAGCTGTGTCCTCCCAGAAGAAGGCCGGGGTCTGTGGGAGTGGCCAGAGAGTGAGACGCGAATTGTGCCCGACACAGGAAACCCTGCAGGTGGAGGCAGCCACACACAGAATGAGGTGAGAAGCACTGAGCAGTCTGTTGGTGAGAAGGTATGGGGCACTGGTAACAGAATGTAGGATGATGGGATTTTTTTTCAGTGACTGTTTTCCTGGTCATTTTTGTGACCTTGGCTTTATGCAGGCTCCAGGAGATATGCTGAGGCTTGATCAAAGCAGAGCACCAGGCCAGGACTCCATGGAAGAGGCAGTTCCAGAGACAGCCATACAGTCATTGCCATCATCATCCTCTGAAAAGGGAAACAGCGAGAAATCGCCATTGGTGACACCATCTGCAGCAAGCCTGTCTGAGTCTGTAACACAGGGCAGGGAAGGTAGGAGCTCAACATCCAAAACTTTTAAGGGAAGAGCCCAGTTCTGGCTGTGATATACATGATATAACTGCTATTCCTGTTCCTGTCTCTAAATACCTGCACTGGTACCCAGGGCTTTGGTCTCTCCCTTGCCAGGGTGCTGGCAATTCAGTGCTTAACAGTACCCAAGGTACTAGGCTGTGATCCCTCATGACATACAGTTCCTGGTGACTTCAGGAGTGGCTGAGAGCCCCGTTCCCCGGCCAGCACTGCCTCCCCGTGGCCAGCACAGCCTGATTGTCCTGTGGCATGATGTTTCTCTAGTGAATGGGACATGTGATGGGGCTTAGCAAGTACTTCCATGGTCAAACCCCTCTTGTCTTTGCAGGCTCCAGCAGGCAGCGTCCCAGCCGCGTGCAGAGCCTCGTGTCAAGCCAGGGCAGCATGGACTCTGACCATCTGGGTGAGTCTGCCAGGGCAGGGGGGATGACAGTGTGTGGTGGCACTGATAGTGACAAACTGGGGGGTCTGTGTGCCTGGGCTGGGGTGAGCCCTGAGGGCAGGGTTTGGGTGTGGCTGCCCTGCCCAGGGAGGAGGTGTTTTGCCGGGCCTAGGGCTGAGGTGAGGATATGTTGCAGGTTATGATGGGGGAAGCAGTGACTCGGAGTATGAGGAGGCGTTAATGAGCGACCAGGAGCCCAGGTGTCCCCTTATGCCGGATTTCTGGCTCATCATAAAAATCCATCAGGACCGAGTGGAGGTCTATTACCACACACGGTAAGGAGGGTCTCCTGTCTGACCACTGCCTCTCTGCACTGTGACCACTCATCTCTGGACAGGATCTCCTCCCTGCCCAGTGGGTTGGAAGTTGCAGGACTAGATTGGTGCTCTATAAGGGGAAAACTGCCATCGTTTCCCACTGTGTTCCTGCTCCCAGCACCCAGTGACAGGCACTGTCCAGGTGCCCTGCTGACCCCATCCTCCTTTTCTTCATAAAGCAGCCTGAGTGTGGAGAAGGCGGCATCAGCAGAGACAGAAGAGGAACAGCCAGGGGAGTGCCAGAGTCTCAACCAGGTGGTGGTGAAGAAGATCAGTGAAATCTGCAGGGTTGTCAATCAGGTAATAAATCTTAAGAGGGCACTAACAGAGCTGCCAATGATTAGATGACTTAGATCAGAAGGGACCTCTGGAGGTTGTCTAGTCTGGGCTCAGCTCAGAGGGGGGCCTGGGGATCCAGTTCAGCTGGTGGAGTCCTGTCTTGGGGGATCATAGGCAAAGGGACTCAGTCTGTCCCTAACACTTCTTGCTGTCTTCTGTGGCTGTGCAAGCAACAGAACCAATCTTTCCTCATCCTTTGCAGCGCTTGCTGCTGCAGGACCTGCATGATAGCCACATATGCAACTCATTACTGGTGGCAGAAAGTGAGGAGGACATCTGGAAGAGTGAAACACCCTATACTTCATACAGGCAGCGTGTGATGCCTACAGATGGTATGGATATTCCCTTAGCCATGCCTCAGCTGCAGTACTACAGTGATGCCTAAGAAGATTTTAACTTCCATGCTGTGGCCCCAGCTATGTCCTATGTTCTTTACAGATTACTCTGCAGAGGAGAGCTACCAGCCCCGGGACTACCTGGCTGCCACCATGCAGTTCATGCCAGGGCACTTTGCTTGTGGGGTGGTGTGGAGCACACTCATCCACGTGCATTCGCGCCTCAAGATGGGCCCCAACATGGGGGTCTCACGAGGTACGTACAGCCCGGCTCCCTCCCGCTTGGCGTGTCGGAAGTCCAGCTGCTGGCTGGATTGGCACTCCAGAGAAGGGTATGTGGCATAGCTAATGTCCCACATTGCCCACAGCTATCCAGGCACTTCGCTCGGTGCTCAATGCCTTCTCTGTGGTGAACAGGAAGAATATGTTTGTCTACCAGGAACGTGCCACTAAATCTGTTTTCTACCTCCGGTAAGAAGCCAGTGTGACTTGTTGGCCTGTTGGCCTTGCTGCATGTGTTACACCAGACTGAGAGCTCCTTGGGACAGAAGGTGTCTGCCCAGCCTCAGGGACTGTGTTGTGACCCAAGCATCAAATATCTGATTTCTGATGAGTCAGTCACATCAAGCCAGGCCCATCCTGCTCTCCCTGTGCTAAGCCTTTACATGGGAGGAAAAGGATGGCTTTTTTGAGGGAGCCAGAGAGCAGTTTTTCCACAAACTCCATATTCTAAGGACAAGTCCCCACAAAGTGTACAGGGGAGAGCAAAGAAGATGTGGATCTTCTGTGGATGTACGATGCTGTCATCCTGGGAATGGAGGCTGACATGTCTTTCTCTTGTATTCAGGCTGACTGAAACCACCCACAGTGGGAAGGCGTGGGAAGCAGAGAGCAGCCTTAGTGCATCATCTCGCTCGCTGGCACTGACACGCAGCCAAGAGCCCATTTACACTGAGGATCTGATGGTGAGTCCGCTGCTCTCTGCGAGTGGACATGAGCGCTCATGGTCATGGGACTGGAGGGAACTCAGTGCTTCTGGCAACCTGGATTTTATGTGGGATAAAGCTTACACTGTAGATGTAAGCTTTGTGGAGTGGGGCAGCATCTGGTGAGTGGCGTCTGCCTCAGCCTGCTGACAGCCTGGGACGATGATGGATCTAGAATTCATATGAAACTACTTCCGCATGGCTGATTTTGTTTCTGCAGGGTTCTCGTTCCTCTCTGGACACTGCCTCATGCCGTAGCGTGGACTCTGCCCGCCCTGTGGGACAGATAGACAGACACATCCAGCTGATGGTCCATGGTGTTGCCCCAGCAGGTATGTGTTATAGCACCCGGCAGCAGAACTGTGCTGATGTAAAGCAGGGGAACAAAGCGCTGCTTCCTGCCCTCTTTGCATGAAGAGAGAGGAATCTCCCTCCTGAGCAAACAGCTCTTTCTTAGCCCAGAGCTGCTCTCTGTTCTGTGTGGTTGAAAATATAAGGAAAGGATCCATAGCCCACAAAGAAACCACCTGCAGACCTTGTGCAGGTGAGCATTCGTCTTTGCCTACTGCACCGGCAGTCTTTTGTGATCTTAAACCCATAGGAAAATACGTCTGAAGAAACTGATGGTGGGGAAAGTCATGTTCCCTGTGGGAAGTGAGTGTGAGGATGGTACATCCTGAACGGGGAGGGAGACATGGCTGTATTCTTACTGGATGGAGTGAAAACGCTGCTTGTACCTCTGCTCACTTGTCAGGGCCTGAGATCACAGATGAGCTGGTGAAAGTGCTGCGCAGACGCCTGGACGAGGCCACCCTGGATATCATCACTGTCATGCTGGTGCGGAACTGCAAGCTGACCCCAGCAGATGTGGAGGTACCTCACTGGCTAATCTGCTCCCTTTATCCCAGAGCACTTTCCTACATTTTGACCTGTCTCAGCTGCTCCTGCCCCAAGGAAGGCCAGGGCAGTTTGCTACATCCTGTTCCCTGCTCCAGTGCTTGGTCAGGCTAGCATTCACTGAGGTACATACTGTGTGGGTGCCAGGGTAGCTGGGAGATGGCCTCTGCTGGGTTTGCAGCACGGCAGGACTTCCCTGTGCCCTCCTTCCCACACCTTGGAATGAATGTCTGTCCGCATCTTGGGGCTGTCCTGGTCAGGGCCAGGAGTTGGACTTCGATGGTCCTTGTGGGTCCCATCTAATTTAGGATACTCTATGATCTGTCTCAGGGACTGTCTAGGGTTCTGCGCACCACAGTTCCCCTTTTGCAGAGCCAACTGGCATCGTTTTTATCAGTATTAGAGCCCCAGGGCAGCCTGCTAGTCCCAGCTGGGTTTTAAAGCCTCCTGTGTGCAGTTTATCCAGCCCCCTGGGACGCCGCCCACAGAGGTCCTGCAGTTCTCCCTGCCGCCCTCAGCCCTGCCCTGGCTGCACGCCGTGGCCTACTACCTGCGCCAGAACCTGCTCATCTTCCTGCACACCCCCAAGTACACCGACAGCAACGTGGAGCACCACTTCAAGGTGAGGAGGGCTGGGGTTGGGACAGCAGTCTGCCCAGCTTCTAGCTGCTGCTGGGGGTATTTGTTGGGGCAGCTCAGACACCATATTGCCAGTTCTGCCATGGAGGGTTAGGGAGAAACTGACACAAACTCCTGATGCCTGGGGGGTTTTACAGGACTGAGCACATCCTGATTGGCCTGGACAGGCCATGCTTTCATAACAGGCAGTCGCTGTGCAAAAGGTAGCAACCACAAAGCTCATGCCCAGAGTCATCTCCCAGGAGCATGGGAGAAAACCCCCTTTCAAAGCTCAACTTGGCTCCTTGCATGGCTCCCTCAGATCTAAGGACTGAAACATCAGGATTAATAAAAATTTGGGAGCATCTACCCACCCCTTAGCATGGCCATAGTAAAGACAGAGGGTGAGGCCAGGTATGTAGTGCCACATAACTCTCTATGAGCTGTAAGGGGTTCCTTCACCCCAACAGTGGTGAAGGCTGTGTTGGCAAGTGTTTTGAGTAGGTCTGGATTTGATTCTACAGGTTTGGGGATTAGCTCTGCATATACACAAGCCTCTTTCCAGTTAAGGTGAGTTCTCTAATCTTTGTCAGTGTTCTTCCTTGTTCTCCTTAGCACTACTTCAACCACAATGGGAGCATCCCTGACCAGGATCTCTATTTGTACAACAAGCCGGGTGGCCAAGGCACTGGTGGAAAAGGTATTGTGCTCAGTTCTTCTGAAACAGGGTATGGGGCTGTGTGTTGGGGTGGTGTTTCCCATGCTGGAGAGCTATGAGTGACTGAGGAGGGCCAGTGCTGGGGCAGTGTGTTCCTCCATGGCTGGAAGGTGGGTAAGATGCGTGCCTGAGGGACTGCACACCTCTGCATTTGTGGCAGAGCAAACTAAGGCTTCTCACACAGCAACTTGCTAAGCTTGACCTATTGCTGCAGGAAGCAGCTCTAGACATGAGACCTCAGTGTGGGGCACAGAGGCTCCATGGGGCTGGAGGTGGGAGCAGTAGTGGCAGAAGCCTTGCTGCAGAGCGAAATCTGGCTGTGTGTAACTGAGCGTGGGCTGTGTGGGCAATGTCCTTGTTTTTTTCTCTAGACTGCTGGAGAAGGGATTGGATAGGGCCCGCCCTGCAACAGGTTGTCATGTCATGTTTTGTCCAGGCTGTGTGGTCGGTCACCTGGCCATTGTGTGTCTTGTGGCCCTTGTGCACTGTTTGAGTGTTCTTCTGTTATGTAGGTACCATGTCGGACCTTGTGCAGCACCTCTTTCCACTCTCTCACTTCCAAGGTAGCACCCGTAGCTCCAAGTATTACTCCATCTCCTTTTCCCATGCAGCTCTCTGGTCCCAGCTGTTCTTGTTTTCCTTGTGTTGTGGCTTCAGCTCTGACTCCTCTGTGTGTTTGTGTGTGTGTGTCCATTTAGCTGAGCCCTATTTCTTGCTGGCTGGATAAATGAGCAAACAGAACCTGTTGCCCTGAGGTGGCAGCTCAGTGATTCCCAGCTGCCGAGGGTCCATGTGCTGCCCTGTTAGCTTGCAAGCAGTTAACTCCAAAATCCTGCATCTTTTTTCCCACAGGTCCAAACAGGCATCTCTTCCCTGAGGAAGACAGGAGTCCTGATGTTTCAAATGTCATTGATGCTCCAGGATGTAGCATCATCACTCTCCCAGTGACTGTGTCCTGGTGTGGGATGTTCCCTTGCTTAGCAAAGGGCTGGAGTGGCCAGGCACCATTAGATGTGTGCTTTGTATTTCAGTGAGCCTGGGTCAGAGGGGGCTCAGAGTCCCCACAGATGGGAGATAACAGTTCTCTAGCACCCCACCTCCTGTGCACCAGGCAGTAAGACCCTTGGCAGTTCTTGATGATATGCTTCATTCTATAGCTCCAGAACTCAGATTTTGAGTTTCTTACCTGTTTTCTTTTACTCGTGATTTAGTGGTTTGATTTCAGCTTCTCCATGCTCCTGGAAGCCTTGTTCCCTGTGACATGGAGGAGAGCCTTTCTGCTCATTAGGCAAGGGCAGGCTGCTGACCTGGCCTGCTTGAATTGTGGTTGGTTGTTCTCATGTCCTCAGCTCAGACAGACTGAAGCAGAGCAGAGGTACATGAATGGATGTGATAGGAAAATGTGCCAGAGGCTGAAGGGGCTGAGTGTGGGAATTTATCCAGGAGAAGAAAAGGGGAGTGGTCTATAATTACCACATGATCATTCAGCCATTTTGGTGGGCCTGGGGCTGACTGTCAAGCCAGACTGTTGAGGAGTTTGTTCCCTTTACTGTTTAAACAAGGAAAGTCTGGTTGGTAGAACTCACACTCACTGTTACGTGGGGCAGATCTGCTCTTGATAGCTCTGTATTGACACCCGTGTACTGGAGAGCTGCCCTGCTGCAGCAAGAGGCTCTGTGGGGGTTGCTCAGAGGTGTACTTTCCTCAATGTGGGTGCACGTGAACTGCCCTCTGATTTGAATGCCTACCTCTCTCCTTTGTATCTCTGTCCATCCCAGTGCACTCTCCCTTGTGTCTGCTGCTGATTTGACTGGGTTTGTCTCCATGCAAAGAGGGTTCTTGTCCTCAGTGCAGTGCTGGGGATCCAGTCAGGGTTTCTCTGTATCAGTGAAATCTAGTGTCACTGCCATCCTTGCTGGGATGGAGGAGAGTATGGGCTCAGCAGTGTTGTAGGGCTGAGGTTATTTGGGCACATCACCTTTAGGCAGTGTTTGGGCAGCTTTGCCATCCAGCTGAGTGTTAGCTTAGTCAGGGAGCTTTCAAAAGTAGTGGAAACATCTAGGGTTACAATGTGAGGTTTGGACTTTGCAGATGCTTTGCTGGTGCCCTGGCCATTGAGCTGGGCCATGGGGAGTCAGCTCTTGTTTCTGCTCTAGTCCATAGCAGGGCTTCTCCTGTGTGGCCCAGGGCTCACAGCATGTGGGCTGTGAGGCGTGAACCACACAGCTGCTCTGCAGCTCTGAACTGTCCTGTCGTGCATGCGTAAGGCTCAGTATAAAGAGCCAACAGGCAGGGTCTCAATTTTTCTCTGCAGTGACTCCAGGCTAGTCCTGGGTGTGAGCCTGCCTTGTCCCCAGTCCTGCCTGGTTGGAGTGCACAGAGAAGGCAGCTAATCTTGTTCAGGTGTACAGTGAGGAGGGGTTGTGAGTGTAATCTGCAAAAAGGTGTCATATCTGTAGGGACTCTACATCCTTCACAGCCTGGAGGGGGCTGCTGAAGAGTATTTGGGCCCTGTACTCTGTCCCTTAAGGGGACAGGAATGGTGAGCCCCATCCTGGATCAATCTGCATAAAGGCTCTCCTGGTGCAAATGGGGATACTTTCCTCTTGCATGTGGCACTGGACAACCCAGGAAGCTCCTGCAGGGCAAGGTGAAATCTGCTGTGACTCTACAGGAGAGAGATTCCTGGAATAATGGGGACACCCTGTGCCAAACCCCATGCTTCTTACCCTGGCTCCCCACAGGCACAGCTAACCTCTGCTCCCCTGGTTGCCTCCCCTCCTGTGGGCCCTGCCTGCCATGTGACACTGTGCAATTCAAGTGGATAGTCCCAGCTGCAGGGTGGCAAGGTGTAGGCAGGTACTGTGGGGGTATACTTGGTGCTATGTTGATGGAGGCTGTTTCGGATTCTGCCCCGCAGGAATCGCATGCATTGCACTGACGTTTGTGGATGAGCATGGCAGCCCCACCTTGCTGCCCCACGGGGAGAGGCCTGACCCTCTGAAGCTGCCTTCCCCCTCACCCATCGCGGGCCTGCTGCAGGACAGCGACTTTGAAAGCCTCACAGCTGTCAGCAGGCACCAGCCAGGGGCTGACCCCCTGCCTTCAGGTGGGGAGCTGGCCAGCAGCTGCCATATGCCTGCAGCCTCCACATCTCCTGGGGCACCTCGGAGGGCTGGTGAAGGCAGGGTTGAAGAGCCACGCAGAACTACCCTTTCCCCACAGAGCCTTGCGTGCTGGTGCGCCTGGATATCTGGGAGAAAGGCAACATCAGCTTGCCGCAGCTGTCGGAGAAGCTGCGCGGGGCCCTGCGTCACGCGCTCTGCGATGCCGTCATGGAGTTCCTTGTGCTGCCAGCCCCACTGTGCGTGGAAGCCGCCTGCCCCCTGAGTGCTGCAGACCTGGAGGACCTGAGCTCTGCAGGTGAGAGCCTGGCCAGGATGGCCACTTTAAGCTTCCACCCAGCCTTGCTCTTCCTGCCTGGCCTGCAGGAGCTTGGCTGTGTTGGGGGGAATCTGGTTGGGTGGGCAAGGAGGGAGGAAGCTGCTCTCCCCTCTGCAATATGTGAGGTGTGGTGTCTTGGGGAAGAACCATCATAGACATTGGTGTTGGAAGAGATATTTAAGGGTTTGTCTGTTCCCCAAGACTGAATCCACTTTGCTGGATATTACTGATGGCTCTTTCCCTTCTCTCCAGCCAGGCTCTGGCCAGACACAATGGGGTACCCAGCAGCTTTGCAGGGGGAAGCTCTGCAGAGTCTGATTTGCTTTGTCTCCCCAGGAGGCCTAAGGAGGACCATGTCAGAGACCAAGGGCCTGGCCCTGGCCAGTGGGGGGCCTGGCAGGAGCTGTCCTCCACCCCTGCACTTCACCTCTGCACCTTCACCAAGCTCTGGAGAGCCAGTGACACCCACAAACAAGCTGGGACGCCGCAGCTTCTGGGACATGCTGGTAATGTTGCTGCAGAAACAGGGCCTGTAAGGTCCTCATGGTTTGTCAGGCCACGAGGAATGGACAGCAGGGATCTGGCTGGGGGTGGGAAGCCAGGCTTGCATCAGGGACTTTGAGATCAGGGCACTGCCTGGGCTGTGTATGTGTACAGCATTGACTTCCCCCTTTCTCCCCTAGAGCAAGGCAGAGTCCTCAGAGCTGGGCAGCCCCAAGACTACCGATGACATTGTGATGGAGAGGCCAGAAGAGGCTCGCACGAGACGGCGGCACAAGACAGAGAATGTCAAGCAGCACCTGAGCCAGGATCGGGCCACAGCCACAGCTGAACTGGAACAGGCACAGAGGCAAGCGCAGCCTGCAGGCTGGACAGCCAGGATGTTGTTCCCCCAATCTGTTGTACATTGCTCTGCGTCCTGGTGGCCTCTAGACCACATTCCTTTTCCTTGTAGTTTCTCCCTTACAGAGGCAGTTTAGGAAAGCTGCCTTCCACACACAAAGCCTTAGCCCTTATTGCTGGAGTGTTGCTGGGAGCACAGCTGTTTCTTCCTGCCAGATATCCTTTCTCTGCACTGTGGGGCCCTGTGCAACACCTGACACTCATATGGCTACTGACTAAGAGTGAACTAGCTCAAGGATTGTATCAACCCAAGAAGGAGGCTCCCAGGGCTCTGCTCTGGAGCTGTGAGGGGATTGTTGCACTTTCCTACCTTCACTACAGATGACTGATCTAGTGTAACTGTGCTTCCCTTCCCTCTCCTCAGGCGCCGAGCCTGCCAGTTGGAAGAAGGAGATGTTGGTACTATGCACCCGCTCTTCAATCAAACCTGCCAGCAGTGGATGGCATTCATGAACCACCTGGGTATGTGTTTCAAGTTCCAGCTCCTCCAGACAGGCTGGGAGTGGGCCTTTCTACCCAGACCTCTCAGGACAAGTCTTCTTATGGCAGCATCCATCTTCATTCCTTGCTGCTCCTAGTTACACACCCAAACTAGGTGTTTGTAGAGAGACACTAGTCTCTCCCCAAACCTCGCCAGAGTCACACTGGCTTCAGGGCCAGCATCAGCATTAGACAGCTGTGGCAGGAGGCCTGGCATGTGCCTGTGCATCAGAACAAACCTTCTAAGGCCTGTGATTATATCTGCCATGCTTCAAGTCCAGGGCTTGCTGAACTTGTCTGCAGCTGCTTTGGAGAGACCTGGACTCCAACCAGGAGTGGTAGTGCTTTAGCTCCCAGATGTAGCAGGGATGGAGCATCTGAGCCTCTGCAACATGCTCTGTGACTGTGAAGTTGCATGGGAGACCCTCTTGCAGGGAGGGAGGGAGAGGAGGAGCACCCTTCATATGCAGGGATTTGGGATTGTATGGCTGCCTTGTTGCTACTTTCTGGTTACCTTTCACTTTGGTGTTTGTACATCCTTTCACACTCCTGCTGGCAAAGTAGAGCTCTCCTCTTCCTCTGATGAGGAGTAAGCCAGAGAACAAGGAATAAGTGGGGGAATAAAGTGCTGTCCTCAGAGCATACAGGGTGTTTGGTTCAGGTCCCACTTTGGGCCAGAACCTGAAAGGTTCATTTCATTCAGGCTTCATCCTCTCATCCATGTAAAGTTCTTGTTCTCCAGGTCAGCTGCCTCAGGCCCTTAGCCCTCTCCACTGCTCATGTGGGCAGGATGTGGCTCTGGGGCATCTTGACACCTTGTCCTACAATACATCTTCCCTGCAGGGTGCCCCTCAGTGCAGCAGTGCTCCTTGGAGATGGTTTCTCGTTTCCTCCTGTCCTCCATCCTAGTGGAAGTGGTGAACCTGGTCACTGCCCTGGCGAGTGACACCTCTGTCAAAGTGTTTGAGCAGATCTGGTGAGTTATGCAATTCACAGGTGGCTCTTTGGCACCAGCAGGTGTTGATCAGCTGTGCTTCTACTGCCACAGCTCTACTTGGCAGCCACCTCTGGGGCTTTTCTTTGTAGCTACCATCGGGACACCGCCTTCCTGCCCTATAAGTCTGGTCAGAGTGCCAGCCCTTGCCCTGGAGTCATCAGACACTTCATCCTGCTGGGACGCAACTTCCAGCAGTGGCGTTGCAGCACAGAACAGGGTGAGTGCCTGGCCACGGTCCCTGGGACTGTGCTGGGGTCTTCTGGGGGGGACATCAATGAACAGGGTTCCACTCCTTACTCGGACAGACTGCTTGTGCCCAGAGGTGGGTAGTGGGTTGTCTGGTTTTGCCTTCTGAGACCTTACTCTCAAGTATGCCTTTAACAGCTTATTTCAAGATGAGCTGAGCAGTACTGTGGCAAAACATCCTGTCATGCCATCTTAGTGGCATGGTGGGACATAAAAGTGGGATGAACCAGTACTAAGGTCATAACTATGGCTTCTTCCAGCTCACAAAGGGCTCCAGCGCTTTGAGGCCATGGAATTCAGCTCAGCAGAGAGAGGCTCTGATCCCAGCCTTGTTGGTCGAGACCTGGTGCCCCGGCAAAGGTTCCTCTTCATGGAGATTGTTGACAAAAAGGTAGTAATGGCTGTGGCTGTTAACAAGGGACTGTAATTGAGCTGTTGCCATTCTCCCTGTTCCAGCCTTGTCATCTGAAACTGGCTGCAGCTGCAGCAAGTACCATCAGAACACCTGGGGCAGCCTGTGCCACCATGCAGGCTCTCTCTGCACATGTCCTGTAGTCTTCCTCCCCTTCCTCTCTCTCCAGCTGACGCTCTACACTTACAACTGGTCCCCAGACCTGGGGGCCAACTTGAACTGCTCCCTGACACGCCTGCTGCAGTGGCAGAATGCCCGCTCCCACATCGTGCATTGCCTGATCAGCCAAAAACTGGGACTCTTCCACCACCACTGCTTCATGGATACACCATGGCATGAGGACAGCAAGCAGGTAGGGCACCAAGCCAGGTAGGGCAGTCGTTTGTTCTTCAGGAAGGGCCTTGGCAGTCTGGGGGGTCTGAGGAAGCTTGCAAGCACCTTTTGTGTGCTGATTGGCAGGGCATCCCCAGACATTTACATGTCCAACTTGACCATTTCCAGCCAGACTGTTGCCCTGCTCTTGGAGACAGATGGAAAGAGAAACCAGGTCCTTCTGCTGGCAGCACTTATTGGTGACTGAATTACTTAGGGTGGAGGCTGAGGAATGGGCTTCCCACTTCACGTTAGTCATGGTGGGCCCAGGCGCACTCTTCTTGGAACCGGTAGTGGAAAAGGCTAACACAGATCTCAGCAGATGGCTGGAATTGGATTTACTCTATGGGTTCTTGCTCCAGAGCTGGCAGTAAGGAGGCTTTCATGGCTATGTCTGTTTGCCTAGGAGCCAAATCCTTTCCTGAACTCCACTTTGGAGGTGGATGCGCTGATCCGGAGCCCATGTCCCCCACCCAGCAAGGAGCAAGGCCGGCTGAGCAGCTCTGCCCGCAGCCTCCCGTCCCTGCACTTCCATCCCGACGTGGTGCCCTTTGACGAAGCTCTGCGGGATGTTACCACCATCAGGCGCATACCCCACGGGCCTGACTTGGGACCTTTTGACCCTGTGGCTCGGCATGGGGCCCAGTTCCTGGAAATCAAGAGCATGGAGAGGAAAGGTAAAGCGAGGGGGGTGATATCATGGGAGCCTGCCTAGTAATCTCACTTCTGGAAAAGGAGATCAGAGCTGAACTGATGAGAGTTTTGTCAGGGGACAGTTCTCTGTGGGAGTGGGTTGTGGCCTCTTCAGGGTGAGAGTGAAGCAGAGTATCAATACTTGGGGCTGTGGCTTGATGCTCTTGTTACTGCTCTCTTTCCTTCAGAACTGGAGAAGCAGATGAAGATTGAAAACCTCTTTGTCACCTGGCAGCAGAGATCAGCTCAGTCCAACATGCCTATCAGTGTGAGTGCAGCCTGGGCAGGTGGTGGGCTGGGCCTTCTTGCAGCATGCTGGGAGCACCAGAAAGGGGAGCACTGCAGCTCCGAGCAGGGTATATAGTGGGGATTGTGTTAGGCAGTGGAGCAGCGGTCTCTGCTTGAGCTTTTGGGGTTGCAGGGCTCTGAATCACGCTTGGGCATGGGGCCTCACTGCCCAGCACTGGAAAGGCTGTAAAGCAGGGGATTCTCCCAGTTATCTCCATTTGAGCAGCATTGCAGTGTCATGGATGACTTGTTGCCAGCCTCGGTGAGGGGTGTGTGCTGTAACCGTGCTCCTCTTGTGTCGTGCAGCTGGCAGACCTGGAGACTCTGAAGCAGTCCTCACGCCTGGTTCACTACTGTGCCACCCCCTTGCTCTTTGACCCGGCCTTCCGGCAGCAAATCCAGACTGACCAGCTGGGCAAGGTCGAGGGGAAGGTGGGTCTCAGCAAGCACCAGTAGGGTCAGGCTTTGTGCACAGGGACAAAGGAGCAGTCTTTTCCCAAGACAGGGCTGCT
The DNA here is from genome assembly GCA_013390105.1 of Tichodroma muraria. Taxonomy (NCBI): domain Eukaryota; kingdom Metazoa; phylum Chordata; class Aves; order Passeriformes; family Sittidae; genus Tichodroma; species Tichodroma muraria. The sequence continues at coordinate 44,461 of WAAG01077854.1, forward strand.
CTAGCCTCACTCCTAAAATATAGGATGAATTTGAATGCTGTAAGATGGAGAATAAGAAAATGCTTGGCTCCTCAAAGCTTTTCTCCTGCAGACACACTATCCATGGAGAAGACTGATTTCCTTTTCTACCCAGGGAATTCAGGGCTGAGTCTGGAGAAGCCATCAAGGGCACTGTCTGGTACTGTTCTGTTAAGGAAGCAAAACTTCCCTTATTCATTTAGCAGCCAGACCTGGTAAACCTTTCCTGGACCCAACAAGTAGCTGAAACAATTGAAATCAAACCAGCTGAATCCTGAGCAAGTTGCAACCTGACAGACTAACCAGTGCAGATCCCATACCGGCTGTTCACAGTCTGTATGTGTGTCAGAAGGAAGAACAGGCTGTTGTAATTTATCAGAATGTCAAAAGGATTTTGACAGTCTTTAAGCAGAGGTTGCTACAGAAACTGAACACTCACAAGTGAAAGGGAAAGTATCAACACAGAATGAAAACTTCACTTTGGTTTTGGAACAGAGCAAAATGGAAATTGGTTATTGGATTTGAAGAACCTTGCAGCAAGGGTTTCAATGTGTTGTATTGGGTTCTGTGTCCCCAGGTCTTTTATTGGGACGTATTAGATGCCAGGCTTTGCAGTGCTAGAAGGCTGTTCAGATTGGTCAGAACAGAAAAAATGCAAGAAACTCAGGAGGCATCAGAGTAGCCTGTGAAATGAGAGCTTTTGTGGGAGCTGGGACCCAGTTCTCAGTAAAACAGCACAATGTGGAGAGAAATTTGAACCCTCTTGTATTGTACACTTACTGCCGAGCCTGTACAGAGCACACATCTCAGTGGTTTCTTCAATTTGTGAACAGTTGGGTACAGCAGATACTAGTTAAGAGTACATCAGAAGGGGGTGTTAGTATAATGGCTAATATTCTAATAAATTTCTAAAATACTAGTGTATTAATGTCTTCCTCTGGCCAGCAAGTGTGAGACCAAACATCTTGTGGCAAAGACACTGAACTGGAGAGTCTTGGAGAAGGTCAGAGAGTAGCTGGAGAGATGCCAGGTAAAGAGACATCTCTTGCGGTTGGTGGAGCAGATAGGCAGAAAGCCAGATAGAAACATGTAACAGAGCCTCAGGCTTAAAGCAGAGAGATCAAAAAAAGAAACCTTAGTCTCTCTCAGCACGAAGAAAACGAGTATTCAAGACATCAGAAGGAGAACTGAAAGTGTTTAGAAGGAAGCATTCCTCCTTTTCAGTGCTACTGAACTGCTAGGAAATCCTGAGAAGTCAGCGGGATTCATAAGGGGATTGGACTCTTACCATGGCAATAGGAGCTGAAGCTCTGAGCTTTGCATGAACCAGTTATGAGCCACTAACACTTTGTGGAGGCTGTTCTGGGGGAGGCAGATGTGAATGCACAGGCAGCGGGTTCCTGCAGGTTATTGCACTGTCTGGTCAGTGGATGGCTGGGTAGATCTTGGATCTTGCATTTTGGCACATGCACTAGGACAGTGCTTGGACAACCAGATGTTAGTGCTCTCTGGCAGAGAGAGATCTACTTTTTGCTCAGCCAGGGCACCTGGTGTCCGCTGCTGGGACCAGTCACAGCAGTTCTCCTAAGGAACTTTCTTTTGCAGAAGCGCCACCGCTCCAATGACTCTACAGCTTCGGGGAGGGACCGCAGCCACAGCTGTGACTCGGCAGAAGCACTGCCCTGCAAGGTGAAGGAGGAGCCGTGGCTGCAGGAGATGTGCAATGCCTTCCTGCAGCAGTACATCCAGTACCTGCAGAGCATGGGCTTCATTCTGGTCCAGGTGCGACCACCCTCACCTACCACTCGGAGGTCAGTGATGTGCTGGGAACCCTGGTGTTGGAGAAGAGCCAACATGCTGAGCTGTGCCCTGGTTTGACACTATAGATCTTGGCTCCCTGCTCAAGGCTGTCTCTGCTCTCATTTCTAGTAGTACAAGCCGTATCCGAGCTCTGGCAGCAATGGGAGTGGAGGGTAGAGGTTCCTTTTCCTACACAAAGCCAAAACCAGAAGGAAGTCCAAAGGTGAGTGCATTTCTGTTACACGGGTGGAACTGGGGTGCAAGTCAGGCTGTGGAGTAGGCCAGTTCTGGTTGGCTTTTGAAACTGTTGAAGGCAGAAAGGATGTGGGAGGGCAGAGAAAGCATCAAAGCAAGCCTGTCTAGACCAGCACCATCTTTGAAAGTTTGGGTGTGATAAGATCTCTTTGCCCTCCTGCGTGTCCTCCTACAGGCCTCAGAGCCCTTTCCTGGCACTGGGTGGAACCAGGGCAAATATCAAAAGACTGGTAACAACTTTAAGAGGTCAGAAGAGGAACAGGATGACCTAGGGCAAGAATAGCTGCTTTTGGGTAAGATTCTGAAGGATTACCTGTCAGAGAATCTTCAGCTCTATGTTTAAGGGCAACTCTAGGGCAGAAAGATCCTTAGTTAGAGTGAGATGCAGAAGTTAAAGAGGTTAGAGAAGATAAGCCTGGAATGGCTCTACTGTGAGAGCAGGCTGAGGTTCCTCAAGTACAAAGAAGTGGCAGCTAGGGAGGAACAAGTCAGAGCTTTACAATATTGCAGCTAGCCTGGAAAGGGATTTACCCTTTCCTGTCTTATTCAGTACACCTAGAGACCATCAAATGCAAGTATTTGGAGTCAGTTTTGAAACGAAAGAGTGTGTTTCTTTGAGCAGCAGGTTTTGTGAACACATGAGTTTTGTGAACATGAGCTTACAAGACAGAATGAGTAAGTACCTGGAAGAGGAATCCATTGGAGTCTCTAAGTAGAAACTACCCATGGCTTATGGAATCACCCAGGGATGATGGGAGCATGTAGCATTTACTCACCCTTTTCTGACGCTTTATTGGCACCTGCCTTTGGCTGATGTTGGTGCAGGACTGTGGGTAAGACAACACCTTACAGATAAAACAAGAAGAGAGCAATCTGCTGAGCAAGTTAAGAGGGAGAAAATTAATTTGCTGGCAGCTAAATTCTGAATTGAGACAGAATGTCTCTGATACCTGCTGTATCAGGCAGGCACATGGTCTGGGGACACCACAGCAGGGAGTGAGGTTCCATGGATACTATTGTTCTTTGGCTCACAGTGTCCCACACTCTAGAGATACCCTGAACAAGCAGGAGGTGAAGGGATCAATGTGCCTGGTGTGTTCTTTCAAAGGCTGTTTATTAGGTCTGTTAAGATTCTTTTCACTGTCAGCTCTGCCATATCTCCTCTCTTCTCTCCTGTGAGATTGCTCAGTTGATGAGGCCCCTGTATTTCCACCTCTGCCATGGAGCCTTGTGGCAGCTTCACACGCTTGTGTGCCAGGGCCTCTTCAGCTTTGTCCTTCTCTTCCCAGAGCACAGGCCCTGCTGTTGCCACCTACCATCTGCAGAGAGCTCTTCCAGGTGGGATTGTGCTCATGGAGTTGGCCTTCCAGGTAAGAAAGAACATGAAACAAAGAATGTTCTCTGGGGGATCTTTCAGGGACAGTCTTCAGAGGTGACAAAGGGAGTGATGAGTGCAGCAGGGACATATCATTCTTCATTTGTCCTGTCCTGCTTTTTCTATGGTCCTGCAAGACTGGGATCATCTGGAGATGATTCTGCAGGGCTCAGAGCAGTCAGAGTTGCCTGGAGGAAGGATAATGAAGGGCTCAGCACCAGTTAGGGTGCTCTGTGCTCAGCCACATGTTGGCTGGTCTGGCTTGGTTCAGACAAGAGGTGAGAGAGAACTCGGGGTGAAGAGTGTCTGGGGCCCAGCCCAAGCACTGAAGCGTGGGGGCTGTGCTCCTTCCCTGGAGAGGCCCAAGGCTGTGCTCTGCTCTGCTCACGTGCTCTCTCCTCCAGGGCTGTTATTTCTGTGTGAAGCAATATGCACTGGAGTGCTCGCGCATCCCCATGGGCCAGTCCGTAAACTCTCAGGTAATGGCTTTGCAGGCACAGCTGGTGCTGGTCAGGGGATGCTTTGTGGGGAGGAGTAATCTCTGGAACATAGTGGGCATTTCAGGCATAGCAAGTTCTGGAGAGCTCTGCTCCCTCCTCATGGAAAAGCAGAGCCTCACGGAGCTTTCTGCAGCCACGTGCCCTCCATGGTGCTGCTTGAGCAGAGCTGGATTGCAGTAAAAGGGGGTGGGAGGTTTGGCAAGAGGATGACTCTTGTCCTAGCTTGGGGAGCAAGACAGAGCAGACTGGGGAGGAATAGGAGCAATTCTGGCAAAGATGTCTGCTCCAAGGAAAGTCAGTGCATGGCTCTCTGCTTCCCGTGGAACAAGAAGGAAGTGGGATGGGAACAGGGATCTGAGAATATGATTCCTGCGCTTTGCTAGAGGAGATTACTTTCTGCACCAGAAAGGTTCCTTTATACCTCTGTGCCTTGCTCTCCAACACTCTGAGGCTGCTTGCTCTCTTCTTTGTAGGGTCAGGGTGTTTCCTGCCTGTTCGGAAGGGCACTGGGTGTCTGTAAAGGCTGGTCAGCCCCAGGCTGTCTGAGACAGGAGGCATGCATGACCATACTGTCCTTTCCAAGGGAGCTCTGTAGAAAGGCTGCATCTTAGATATACCAGGAGTGTCTCTTCTAAGGTTAGAGCCTTCTAGGGCCTTGTCTGCAGATTTGCTGAACCTTTCCTGGAAAGCTTACATGTGCACAGGGCAGTGTTATGAGGCTGCATCCTGTTCTGATGCTGGGGCAGGTGCACTGGCTGTGCCATGCCTTGTCAGCAGGGCTTTGCAGGAGGGCGTGAGGTGCCTGGTAACACTGCTGCCTTGACTCCGTCCCTCCACAGCTCTCTATGCTCTTCACGGAGGAGTGTGACAAGGTGCGGGACCTCATGCACGTGCATTCGTTCAGCTACGACTTCCACCTGCGCATAGTGCACCAGTATCTGCTGGGCTCCCACATGACTCTCCGCCAAGGCTACCATCTCACCAGCTTCCTGGAGGATTTCATTGCCCATCACCCTGACATCCCCAAATTTGGCCGTAATCACGTTTTCCAAGGTATGTAGGTTGATATATGATCAGTCTGGGGTTGAGCACCAGCACATAACTTGGCAGAAGTCCTTTACAAATAAACCCGACCTTCGGAGTATTCAGGGTGAGGGTGGTGGGAGGGGCTGAGCTCCAGGGAAAATCCTTGTTGCTCTGGTGTAGAAGGGGCAGGTTGGTTGCTCTGTCTCCTGCGGTAGATGGGAGGACACTGCTCTGCCCAGGTAAGAGGCACAGAGTGTCTCCTGTGATAGCAATGTATTTTTCCACTAGGCACGCTGGCCCTGCCCACCAACATGATCACTGCACACCAGCTGTACAACTACATCGCTGACCACGCCAACACCTACCACATGAAACCCCTGCGCATGGCCCGACCGGCCACGGGCAATGACAGCAAGAAGGGAACACCAGGCACAGAGCAAAACGAATATGCGCTGGTCTCTATTTGGAACAGGTGTGTGCATCTGCTGCAAGGTCCTGGAGCTGCTGGAGATTGGTGGCAACTGTCCCAAGGTGCCAGCAAAGCTGACTGTTCTATATAGTGCCAGACAGTAGTTCTGACCAGTCCTTCTGAGATGGCCAACAGGGTTGGTGTGTATGTGTGCAGGTGCATTTGACATTTCCCGTGGCGCTTCTGAGGATTCCTGCTGTGTGGAATTCTCCATGTCCGACAATTCTGTTGTGATCAGGAGGCCTGGGAGAACAAAGTGAGGCTTCCTTCATACTGATGTGCTTTTTTTATCCCAGCTCGGGCTCCTACAAGGACTCTGAAGGTCTGCGTCATCATGATGACTTCGATGTGTCCCTCCTGGTTTGTCACAGTGCAGCACCGTTTGAGGAGCAGAGTGAGGCAGAGAGACGCATGCTCCGGTGAGCACTGGGGGCCAGTGACAGCAAAGCTTCCTGGCTGGGGAGGAGGGCTTTGGGAGGGACTGGTTCTGTGGAATAGCACAGGCAGAGTTGTTGATGTCTGGGGAGAATCATTGTGAGAACCTGGGCAGAGAAGCACCCTTTTTGCCAGGGACAGAGGGGCCTGTGGTTCATTTGCTGTGCAGCTGAGAGGGGAGCAGCCCTTCCCCAGGTCACAAGTGTCTCCTTGCTCCCAGGTTGCGTTTCTACGTCATCATGACAAGCCAGCGGGAGCTCTTTCCGCGGCTCACGGCCGACATGCGACGCTTCAAGAAGCTGCCGCGCTTGCAGCGGGAAGTGCTGGAGCCTGTGGTAGGCCGGGCGGCCTGGGAGGCAGCGGAGCCGGAGCCGAGCCTGGGCCGGCAGCCATCGGCAGAGCGGGAGCTGTGGCAGGACGTGGAGGACAGCAGCGAGTTCTATGCGGGGGGCACGCAGGTCAAACTGGGGCCAGGGCTCTTCTACACCTCTCCGCTCTTCCCGTTGCTGGCCTCCGAGGTGGCCTCAGCCCAGAAGCAGCTCAGCAGCATGGTGCAGCTGGCCAAGTGCCACTGCCGCAGGGACAACCTCTGGAAGCGCCTCTTCCTTCTGGAGCCTCTGGCTTCTGACAAGCTGAAGCTGGGCAAGCTCTCGCTGGTGGAGCTGGAGGAGCTGCTCGATGCCGTGCATGGGAAATCCATTGCAGATGTTGACCCCCAGCTGGTGAGCAGCAGGCACGGGGGCAAAGTGCACAGCAGCTGCTGTTCTGCTTGGGGATGGAGTAGGGTGCCAGATGAAGGGGCCTACTATGTACATCTCTTCCTGCTTGGTGGGAAGGTAGAGGCAGGAACAGTTCCTAACTGGCAGGGGAAGGGGGAGACTGCATGGACCTGTCTATAGAGAGTGAGCAGCCCTCGGTCAGCATCCTCAGTGGGCTGTGAGGGTTGCATCTGATTTGGAGTCTGAAGGGTGCTGTAGCATTATGGCTGCTGGTGCCATGGCTCGAGGGAGGCTGAAGATCAGGCCTTTTCTATGCCTTCAGGAATGCTTCCTCACCATGACAGTCTCCTGGTACCAGAGCCTCATCAAGGTGCTGTTGAGCCGCTTTCCCCAGAGCTGTCGGCACTTCCACAATGCTGAGACCGGCACCCAGTATCTGGTGAGACACAGCTCATTGCCACCTGCAGCCTCTGTCCCTGTGTCCCTGTCCTGGGTTCTGTACTGACTCCTTTCTAACGTGCTCTGTGACTCTCCTGACAGGTTGTGCTCAACCAGAAGTTCACAGATTGCTTTGTTCTTGTGTTTCTTGATTCTCATTCAGGAAAAACGGTGAGTCCTTGGGAACAGAACAGCTGTGTTGGCTCAGGCCAGGAATCTGTCTAGATTGATCCAGTGGTGGCCAAGGGCATACGTGCATGAGAACACAACCAGGTCAAGAAGCTTGTAATGCTTCTCCTAAGTACTTTCCCAGCATCTGAAAATCTGTACCTTAGGCCCATCCTGAGCTAGAAGAGGCCTTTACTTTTATTTAATAGCCTTCCATAGCTTTATTTCCTTTTGTTAATTTCTGGCATCCATGATTTCCCCTGACTTGCAGCTCCGTGAGGCCGTTGCAGTCTCTAGGTGAAGAACTTCCTTGGCTTATTTCTGAAGCTTTTACTGTTCTTTCCACGTGATGCTCTTTTGTTCTTGTATTAGAAAACACTGAGCACTTGATCCTCTTTTCCTTCACAGGATTGCTTTTGGATCATTTTCTCAGCTGTCTCCCTATCCAGGCTAAGCAGTCCTTCTGTATTCAGTCCAAAGTCAGATCACTCTGGGTCTGGCTGGGAGGGGTCACCAGTGCTGTGGGCTGCTCCTACCTGTGCAGAAAGGAAGGGGACCTGCACTGTCAGGGTCCCAGCAAACCTGCAAGGGCCTTTGCCTTCACTGAACTTGAGGGCAAAAATACTTTGCTTTCAGCTGTGCTCCCAGGCAGGGTACAGGATGGGTCACAGGGAATGCAGCTTCATGTAGAGCAGGGGATCTACAGGAGGCTTCAGTCCACAATAAGGCTTTTGCAGAGACTGCAGAGTAACTGATGCTGTATAAAATAAATCATGGCTCCATCTGAAAAGCAGGTAGGCAGTCAGAAGAGGTGGTGCTTGCTGGAAGGCTGGTCAGTGCTTCCTGCCACCTGATGGTCATAGTGTCATCTTGTGGTCATTGATACGATAAACCCAGACCCTCCATCCCCTCTCCCAGTGACTCTCCTTTTGTAACAGAAATCCTTTGTTTTCATAACATTGTATTTTGTGCTTAGCATTCATCCTATTCTTGTGGCCTCTCAAAACTCTCAGGGTTTCGTTTTGTTTTTTTTTTTAATT
>WAAG01077867.1:0-24017 GCA_013390105.1 Tichodroma muraria
TTCCTCTCTTGTAGAAGCAGCTGCCTACGTCCTCCCATCCTTCTCAAAGGTACAGGAACAAGGGCTGTCTTGGAAAAGATCTCTTCTTCCTCATCCAACCCAACATTCTTTCCTTTTCCCAAACTCTAGATCTTTTATTAAGAGTTTATGCAGACTTATAGCAATCTTATTTAAGATTATAGCAATCTTTCTCCATAAAGAATTTTGATAATTAGAAGGCTTGAAGGGGAATCTTATTAATTTTTATAAATAACTGAGGGGAGAGTGTAAAAAAATGGAACAAGACTCTTCTCAGTGATGTTCAGGACAAGAGTCAGTGAGCACAAACTGAAACACAAAATGTTCCCTCTGATAGCAATTTTTTTTTTTTTAATGTGAGGGCTGTGTAACATTGGAACAGGTTATACAGAGAGGCTGGGGTCTCCATACTGTGGGATACCCAAAAGCTGTCTGAAAATGTTCCAGGTCTGTCAGTGATGGTCCTGCTTTGACCAAGAGGGTTTGACTAGATTATCACCAGAGGTTTCTTCCACTCTCATCTAATCTGTGATTTTTGTGTTTGTTTCTTCTCCTAAACATTGTGGGAGGACATTTTGGACCTTGCTTTTCATTTTCAGCCAGCTATCCAAGGCACACGAATCTGCAAAGATGGATTTGCAAACCCCATAAGAGATTCATGCAGGTTTGTGTATCTGTAGTGGATGTTCTTCTGCTCGGTTCTGGAACCCTTTTCTCTCCTCCTGGATGGTGCACTGTAACATAATATTGCAGTAGTAGAAATTGCAGGACCCCTCTCTTGGACTGACTTGTGTTCAGTCATTTCTTTCCACATCTCAGGAAGCATTTAAACCCTGTCTACATGACTGGTACTAGTAAGGGGTCATTTACTAACTTGTAGATGGTAGATCCAGTGGTTCAATGTAGCTGGTTTGTGCCTGGACTCAATGAATGAAATTAAGCTCTTCGGGCAGAAGTGCTTCAGCCTCCTGTGAGTGTTCAGATGCATTTTTGATTCTCTTTGTATTATGGTATCTAGTCCCAACAGAGCTGGGTCAGCTGCAGCTGAGCAGCTGTTCTACTAGATGTTGTACTAAACAGATCTTTCTCTGTGCACAGTCTGTCTTCCTCTGATCAGACCTCTCTGCTTGGAAGGCTCACCACTATATTGGACAAAACCTTCAAAAGTCTCCCTGGGGTTTTCTTCCTTCTAAGTTCTTTCTGTCATTTGCTCCACTGTCACCATGACAGCTTAAAGCTAATCATTAATATTTCTGTCCCATATATCTCCTAATTTCCAGCCATGAATAATTCTTGCTGTTGCTTTCTGTTCATAGATACCTGCCAGATACTGGCTCTCAAAAACAAATAATTTGGTTTTAAATGCTTTAGCCATTTCTTGATTTAGCAGTCTCATTTTCTGACTTTCTCCCAATGGATATATTTCTGATCCTCCACATGAATGATTCCAGTGCTGACATGTTCCTGTTTCTGATCCTGTTTTCCTCTTCCCTGAGCATGACCTGACACTTCTCAACACTTTGAGCTTCACATTACAACCTGGTCACCCTTTTCTTTTTGTCTTTTTTGAGCTTGTCTAATCAACTAACATTTCACCCCCCCACACCATCAGTGATACCCCCCTGTTCTGCCCATGTTTAGTGCACAGAAGTAGCTCCCAGCTGGTCTTTTCCATACTAACAGCACCATCCTTTACAATTATAGTAGGCAGCCCAGTGAAAGGAGGCAGAGGGCAGCAGGCAGTGTACCTGTTGTGATCAGGGCAGAGCATCCCCAGCCACTGTTTCAGGTAGATGACATGGCCTAGGGCATTTCCTAGTTCTTCTGCCCTCCTGAAAGCAGGGCAGCAGGGCTTCACATGAAGAAGATGCAGAGGAGTGCCTCCTGTCAGACTTGGGTCTGCCTTACACTGACACTCTCACAAGTAGGACGAAGGGAAATTGAGGAATGCAAAGAGAAGAGTGGATGCGTGTTGCAAAGCCATGCTGCCAGGTAAGTGAACATTGCAGAACTAGTTTCAGATTTGTGACCTAGCTGTAATGTAGCAACAAACAGCTTCTAGTTCCCAGGTGTCGGGGTGGGGATGATTTCTTAAGCTTTGCTTACAAAAGCAGAAGTGTTTTGTGTTACCAAGGTATGATAGAGGGAAATCTAAGGCTGCTGTGGTTGAATAAATAAATGTAAAGGTGGGAAAGGAACCATTGTGCCAGTACTCATGTCACAGAGGGAGGTACTCCAGGGCACTTGATCTTGCGCTGAGCTCTTCAGTTCTTGCAGTATTGAGTTTCTAAGAGGCACTTAACTTTTGTTCCTTTATCCAGATTCTAGTAAGCTATGGTCAAGAGTTCTACTGTGCTAGCCAGAACTAAACACCAGAAAAGCAGATGGCCTCTTGGAGCCATTTTAAAGAAAACCACTGTCATTATTACTTATACTAACTGCAAACCCCAAATACTCTGCTCCCTGTCCCAATGAATTTGCCATCTTGCTGAGGACAAAACCTGTCACATCCTCCTCATAACTGTCATCACAGTTATCTCATCTACTGTCTCTCTGCCTCTGCTTTCCCCAAAATACAGCTCCTTATTGTCCATCAGCCCACATCTTGTTGCTCTTTCATAGTCTCTTTAGTCTCTTTCACTTACAGTAAGAACTTCAGTAAAATACCTGGACTCATAACAAAACTATCCCCTCTTTTGTTCTCTTTTTGTGCTTTCTCCCATCTCATCTCCATGGATGGGTAAGGCAGATGACAACCTATGAAACTTCATTATGTTCAGTGGTGGCAAATGGAACACTTAACTCCCCTTTTACATTTTTTTAATGCTTTTACTTTGACCTCCACATGTTTTAATTCACTATGAGTTGCTGCTTTTAGTATATGTAGGGATGGCACATAGCCCAATTTAGCAAGTGTGACAAGTAGTTATAAATATTATCTCAATGCAAAATACTAATGAAAGAGAAAGAAAGAAATTCTTACAATAATTTCTGGATGTTCCTTGACAGAATCCTGCTTACTTAAGATTTCTTCAACTTTCTGTTACTCTTCTATAAAAACTGTTATGGTATACTCACTGATTCCAATTTCTCATCTTTATGTTCTCAAAGTCACACTTTGAATTTCAGCTTCAAAAGACAAGAAGATATCATGAAAGAGACACTGTTGAAATTGTAGCTCTAGCAGAACATTTGTGAGAAGAAAACAGAATGCTTTCATGTATTAACTTATTTGACACAAATGCTCTGTTCTGCTCTGAATTCATATAGTTTGAATCAAAACAGGAAACTAGAATTTTGATTTAACAGCATAAACCCCTCTAAATTTCCTGAAAAAGTCTGAATAATAGTAACCTTTTAGATGAACACTGTTTCAGTGTAGAAAGCAATGAGTATTTGAGTCCGAGTTTGTTACGCATCCAGGGGCAAGAGCATGCAACTTGAATGTTAAAGTGGACTATTTGCGTTGTACTGTAACCATTTTGTTGCTGAATAGTGTCGTGTTCCTGAGTACCACTGCTCTCCCCATTACTGGGAGTTTGATTTTTCATTGCTTTACACCTCTTGAAGTGTTTTATGCCTGTTTAAAGTGGGCATTTAAAAAATACTCTTTTGGTTTAATCATATTTCCCACCTTTGTGCGGTATGAAGAGAACAAAGTTTATGTCACTCCAGATGTCCGTTACCGTATACATCATGATCTCTTAACGGACTAAATCTGTCAATCTTTGGAAGCATAAAACCATACTCATTTCAGGAACTAGTGCCTTGACGTGTCAAACTGCCATTTTCAAAATAAGTTGTCTTGTTTGACTCTTGCAACCCTATCTTCTCTTCCCCATATTAACGTCATAATGGGAACATGAAGAGGTTTAAACATGCCAGATGGCCTGGGGATAAGGGAATACCTTGCCACTGGGCTCCTAGACCACTCTCAGCTTGTTATATCAAAGCTGGAGGTTCCTATATTCTAAGATGTAATCATGGTAGATGATGCCTGGTTGCAGAGGTAGTTCTTAGGGAAGCCAGCAAATACAGGAGACATGCCATACCTCACTCCACAAAAGCACTAACTTAATGAATGCATTTTCATTTTTACAGTGTTCAGACCATTAGACATCAGGATAAGATTAACAGAAGAAAAGGAAAAATAAAAGAAAAAGACAACTTTAATCAGAGCTCTGTGAAGTGTGCTAATTATCTTCAGGGAATAAGATGCCACAATGAAAGACTGTGGTTTAAACTCCCTTTCCTGTGACTCTGGAGCTTGCATTTGTTCTGAGTGAACAGCGTTAGGTAGGGACTCTGGGGTAAACCTAGAGTGGATGTGTTTTGTGATCAGTGGACTGTATAATGAAATACTGATGCAATATATTTCCCTTTTTATGCAGGGGAGTCCCTCTGGGATTTGATATAGCTACGTTTGATATTAAAGAATTGATATAAAGAATTTAAAACTGGTAATAAATGTGTGCATACCTGTTCCTAAACAGCAGGTATGAATTTTGATCCACTGACTATTTATTATGTGTGGAGTTTGTTGTTTCATTATTTTTATTTTTTTTTTGCTAAACAATATAACAAATGTTTTGTTTGTATATTTATATACAAACAAAATATAACAAATCTTTTGTTTGAAAGCCTCACTATGCTTTCTTTTAGCAGTTTGGAACTGTTTTATATGCACACCATGTATTAGCAGCCCCAGCAAGAAAGCTGAAGAAGCCAGCGGCATGAGCGAAGCATCCAAACAACTGCAAGCCTCCATGACTACTCCTTTGGTAGATCCTCCTGCTCATCCTCCTCTGTTTACGGTTGCTTTCAGCTTCCCCTTCACCCAGCTGTATTGTGGGTTTCTGGTGGTATATTTACTCTCACAGACGCAAGGAATGAAGTTTGACCTGAATTCCCGTTTGGTTTTTGTTTTTTTTTTTTCCCAGCTTGATAAACCCTAGATTATGCGCCCGTCTATTCGCACCCCAGCCATCCTGAAGAACGCCACCAGAGCCCTCCCAGGTCTCTCCCAGTGCTCCCCGGCAGTTCTCTCAGGTCGGTAAACGCCGAAGTCTGTGCTCCGGGCTGCGGCTGCCCTCCTCGCTGCCCTCCAGCAGCGGCGGGGCAGCTCCCGCCGCAGCCCTCGGCGCCGCGGGGCCCGAGCGCACGGGGCCGCGCGCTGGGCGGCGCTGCGGGGCTGCGGCGGCCTCAAACCTCCTCTCAGTGGAGCCTCAGCCAGCTAGGAGGGCTTTGCCGTACGTTTCGACAGCGAAAGCAAAGCAGGATCTGCCGGCAGAAGAGTCCCGTTCCCTCTCTCCGGCGTGAATGACGCACCGAGAAGGGTTTTTCTGGGCCGTTCCTTCCAGCAGGCGCGAGGCGACTGCCGGTGTCTCTCACACAAGAATCTGTGCGGCCTGAAGGAGTGGGAGATCATACCTCGCAGCTCAGTTCTGAACTGTACCGCTGAGCCGTGGCAATGTGTTTTAGAAGAGCCTTGTGCTCACAAACGCTTTGCATCTTTCAAAATCTCCCAAAATAGGTCTGACCCGTTATGGGGACCTTGTTCTAGCCTCTGCAGAAATTCCCCTCCCAGACTGAACGCGCACACACAGCAGCTGAAAAACAAGGGCATTCCTGATGTACCAGGGAAGAGCTAGAACTTCTTGATTCCGCACACGAATGAACTAGCTGGACCCAAATTGCTCATTACAGACTCAGTCAGAGAAGCCTGAAAGACAGGCTGGAAACAGATGAAATTCCATTTTAAATGCAGAGGAATCACCTTTGGCTAAAGTGGGGAACAGAGATGCTCAATAAACAGCAGTGTTAGAAGCAGTATCAGCCTTTTCACATTCCACTTCCTCAAAGTGAATAAATAAACATGCTCTATTAGTGACATTTTGAGGCTGAATATCTGGAGGTAGCATTAAGCCTTAAATTAACACACTGTTCAAGCATTAAAAAAAATATATGGGATTAATTGAACATGTGACCTGGGCTCCTTGGCCTTGAAGTAGCCCTCAGTTTAATGAAACTCCTGGAAAGTGTTTGTTGTGATGACTAAGAAGCACTTTCTGTGTACAATGAGTAAACTCTTCAATAGTACAGGTGGCTCCTATTCAGAGTGTGATTTCATTTCATTTCTATTGACCTATTTGGCAACGGCTATGATCTGATGATTTCACATCCATACCACACTGGTTATTTAACTACCATTATGGTAATCTTTGAGGAGGTTCCACCTAATTATGGGTCTTCTTTTGAAGGATTATAAAGCATTGCTCCCAAAAAATTTCTAGTTTTAGGATGACGCCTTAGTATTTACACACACATACACACAGATACATTTGTCTCCCTAAGCCTCTGTCAGTAGTATGCCTGTGAAGTAAATCTAACTTTTTAAGGAGTTTAGTCAGGGCAGAGACATTCTGAGATAATGTAGGAGGGACAACAGATCTTTGGAAATCAAATGGGCATCTGTCACAAGGGAGCTGGCAGTGAGTTTCTGGAAGGAATGGTCAAAGTTGTGATAGGAAAACAGTGCTGTGTTTCCCAACCACAAGGCAGATTTCAGACCCAGAAAGGTCTTGCTGTTTCCTGAACTCTATTTCTCAGAGCTCACATCTGTTAGGACAAGTTTCTAAATAAGCCCTCATTATGTAGTCACCTCAACAATGGCTAAAGAAAGCAACCCTGGTCAACCTTTACAAATGTGTTCCTCAATACACATTTTTTATAACTGTCATCCTAATCAATACCTGAGTAATTGAAATCCCCCAGGACCAATGTCAGAATGTGACTTTCTGACTGCCCTCTACCTGGTCTATGTTCTCTAACTCCTAGAGTGAAGGGGAGCAACATCCAGAGTCAGATGATTGAATTTGCTGTGCTAAATGATAACCAGTCTGCCAAAATATATCCCCTCCTTACAAGCTCAATAGCACCCTTTCATTTTCTGCTACTGAAATCTCATTATCATTTACACTTTAGAAATTAATAAATATAGTGGTGTTTCTACATGTAAGATGAAATTTCACTTTTTATCATAAATTGCACATGAGTTTTAGGCCCAAGAGCTTTTTTAAAAAATAATTTTAATAAGAATATAATCATGTTGCTACCAATCCAATCTCAATTCTTATCTGGTTTTGCTTCTCCTGGTAGAGAAATCCTGGCCACATGTGAATGATGATAAACTTCAGGTGAACGGAATGACTCCAAGGTTTTCCTTGCAAGCATTTTTCAAGGCGCTGTAGTTTACAGGAGAAAAATATCCTCAATATTTCAAGTCCCAAGAACTTGAAACTTAAAACTTTAACCTTCTAATGGAAGCCAGATCCCTGACTCCACCTGGATCCTCAGTGAAATCAGCAGGTCTGTATGGTCTAGGAATATATACAAATCCCATTTCCAGACTCAGCATAAACTCATGATGAAACAGTAAAAAGATGCTCTCAGACAATGGTGGCTTGTGTGGGCTAATGGGATATGGCAGTAATAAACATTTTGGTGTATATTTTGAAAATCTGCTTTGTTTTTTTAAACCAGAAATTTATTAATTCTTTTTAAACTTATGCGGCTTTTATAATGTACCTCAGTGCATATGAGGTGGTAGCCTTTGGAATGATTTTCATGCATTAGGAAGGAACTGAAAATAAAGCATGTTACTGCTAAAGAAAATGATGGTGCATCACATTTAGTACTAGAGGAACACATAGAACTGTGCCAGGCTCTGTGTATTAAACATTGTCATGGATTACCATATTGCAATAGGCCAGCTCTAGAGAAATCACAATATAGGACTGATTTGTATTCAACAGTCTGCTCTTTCAGATAAGAAACATTTAATTTAGATTTTTGAAGACTTGAAATAATTAGTTTGGTACAAATTTTATCTCAGAATTGTGTAGTTTGCATTTGATCATTATTTTTACCTAAGCTATTCATATATCTTAAATATTGAAAAATTTCCACTGGGTTTGGGGAGTTAAGCAGATTGTTGGCCACCAGAACTTCTTTTTCTAAGACCAGTCTTAAATGTGTCTTTTTACCTCTGCTGTCTTTAATTTATTCTTGCTGGTTAAAAAATCAGATCTTTTGATTAATAAGCTGGAAGTTGCTGAAGTAAGGGAAGTTAGGCCTTTCCTTTCAGAATTAATGAAGGCATTTTCTATTATTTGTGTCACTTGCATAATCTCTCGCAGGAACAACAGTATCTATCTGAAACATAAAAGATCCAGCAAGCAAAACCAGCCAGACATAATCCAGCCTCCCTGGCACCATGTACCTTCAATTCACTGATTATTTCTATCCAATATACTTCAGAAGCAACTTCACAGCTCAGGCCTCCTTGGCTCTATTAGCCTCCTTTTTATGTGATTTGAAATCACTCTAAAGGTAAGAAATCACGCTAGCTGCAAGATACTGTCTGTTAATTGCTCCTGTAGATAATGAGCACCCTAAGGGTCGAAAGAAGGTTACAAGGCCTATAGAGACACATCAAAAATGCATAATTTATGCCTCTTCCAGCAGTTAACATTGCAATATTTCTGTGTGCACAGTCTATCTTAAGCTGTTCAGCCTCCAGCTTTTCAGGCATTTCATTTTTGGATGGTTCACTGTTGAACAAACTAGTGAAACCTCCCAAAATCTCCTTAGGGCTTTTTCCTCCTAAATCCTCTTGTGTCATATGCCTCAATTATTTGATGGTGAAGGATTTTCCATTTCTCTGCTCTTTGTTTCTCTCCTCACTTCCCCACTTGCAGTCCAAATAAATTGCCAAGACTGAAAAGTATTTAAAATAATTAACTTGGCATCTTGTACAGCTTGATTGGAAAGCAGGAATTATTAATACAAACGAGCAATGCCTGTAGGGCCTTTAATATAATTGTTGTTTTGTTTATGCTGACGAAGTATAATGTTTGCATTTTGTTATTCAATCGTTATTAAGATTTTGAGACAGTGAAGTTATGTCTACAGTATAAATGAGACATTTATAACTCTTGTAAGAAGAACTGTAAGTTGTACTGCAAGCTCTGCATATGACATGTCTGTCTGTGACAACCTGTTAACCCAGGCTCTAAGGATGGGCCAGACATTTCATATTTTATCCCTAGAAAACCAGTTACCTTATGGATGCCTCTCATACAGTGGGATACAGGCACTTGCAATCAAGCAGTTTTGTTTGGCCTCTTTCCTCACCTCCCTTGCCCCAAGAGTTCTCTGAAGAAGCTGACAGAGGCTGGTAGTGCCTGAGTTAATCTACTCAAATGATCTCACTGATGAAATCTCGTGTATCTTCTGATTCACTGAATTCAGATTGTGTCTGCCAGTTTGAATTAGGCAAACCAATTATATGAGGATAATCCCAAGGTATCATATTGGAGCATTTTCTGTACAAGGCTGAAAAGCTGGCCTTGTGGCAGGTGGAACAAGCTGTTCCTTCCTCAGAGAGCAGCACTGTCATTTTTTAGGGCAGAATAGATATTATAATTCACTGTATGACCTGTAGCAGTATTAATTCACAGACATTTGCAGTGTTTCTTATTAGTGCAGGTGTGACATACAACTGCCATGGGTTCAACTGCAAATTTTTTAAGTGCAGCATCTTTTTTCATACTCAACAAGCTTTTGTTTATTACAGTGTGATAATGCAAGAAAACTTCTGTGATGAAAGAATTCAAAATTTCTTAGATGCCACATCAATGCAAACCCCTGGTATGTACACAGAGCCATGAGAAATCTCTCTCCACGGATTTTTCAAGCATCTATCTTGCAGTGAAAGACATAGAAGAAGTAAATGTGTGTCCATCTCCCTAAATTTTAGCCATGTTTAAGAAGGTACTGAAACTAAATTAACTACCTGAGCTCCATTTCTAGTCCATTGAGAGATGTGAGCATATCTATAGGGTAAGTCATCCCATCTGTATTAGATTCCCCTCAAGAAAGAAAGAAAGAATGACCTCCAGGTGCCTCTCTCTCTTAACTGGCTATAAAAGTAGCTTAAACAGAACATCTAACTTTTAAACAGAACTGTAGTTCAGCAAGATTAATTCCACCCTTAGCATGCAGTATCCTCTGTACCATCTTCCCAATTCAGCAAGGTATTTAAATACATGCCCAGCTTTCCACGGCTGAATAACTCTAATCACATGGACTGGTTTAAGTATCTTGTTACACCAGGACAGAATGGTTTCTTGGAAAGAAAGCTTAACACTCTGTGTAGCTGCCTCTGTTAGATTCCAGGCTGCTTGTTTATGACACTAATTCTCTTTAGCTTTCATGAGAGGCAGTGCCGGTATTTTAGAGAGCAAATGGAAAAAACAAAACAACTGTTCTAGATATTTTCAAAATAAATACATGGCATCATTTACTGCCTCTCTCTGTGCTGCATGTTTAAGTGTTTGAATTATTTCTGCTTTCCTTTGCCTAAGTCTTTTAAATTTATTTATTCTTTGCTATTATTTACTGAGACTGTTTTATGTAACTCTGTTAAGTGTTTGGGGACACTTTCATGGTGTGAAATGTTCCACACATAATAAAGAACCATTGTTCATGCAGCTCCCGTGGCAGTTGATAGAGATTAAAGTATTGGGCCATAAATTGCATCAATATAGTGTAAGCAGGACAT
This sequence comes from Tichodroma muraria, assembly GCA_013390105.1. NCBI lineage: Eukaryota > Metazoa > Chordata > Aves > Passeriformes > Sittidae > Tichodroma > Tichodroma muraria. The sequence goes on from WAAG01077867.1 coordinate 10,643, forward strand.
TGTTGACAATTTATGTTCCAAATTAGAAAAAAATTACAAAAAATCCTTGCTAGTTTCTGAGCAGCTTCCAGTAATTTCTTTACATGAAAATCTAAGAAACAGGCTTAGACAATTGACATGTCTCCATTTGACATAATGTTTATTTCATGCAAAATTTTCCTCTACAACTGGCTGAGAAATACCTAGTTTAAGACACTTTTTCTCTCTTGTTTACCTAACTATGTATGTTCTTGAACAAAACCCTGATGACAAGAATTGGATATTCAGATGTGTATCTGAACATATATAGGAATAGCGGATCACTGAGATCAATGGAGTATGAAGCCCCTGTCCAAGCAGAGATCAGAAATAAGAACATACCTAAACCAAGCTCATTTGAGATAGCTTGAATTCTGGCAGAAAACAAAATGAGCTGTAACAAATGTCAGCTCATTTAATATATGTCAGAAGAAGAGCCTGAGCAAGATGATCAATGGTGTTTGAGAGCATCATCATATTCCACCAGGATTCTCTAAAATAACAGCTCACGGTGATGCCGTTTAGGTTTTGCCTTTTCTTCTTTTGTATGTTCTGTGTATTCTTCACACATGTGTTTGTATCTCTGTCACCTATTGTATTAATGACTCGTTTTCCCAGTACTTTTCCATGGCCTTTCCTTAAGCAGAAAGACAAATTCCAGAGCTCCAAGCTGCAGGGGGTACAAGGCTCCGTGCTCTCTTGGCTCTTCCTGGGAACCAAGGCTGAGAAAAACTCTCTGAGACACATTCTCATGGACAAAGTACAACTAGTGCTGAAGGGGAGCTCCTTCAGAGAAGGGGCTTGACCTGGGGGTGAAATTGCATCACCACCTGTCCTCCTAATTAGTGCCTTTTATCAATTATGCTAGTTTCCTAAAACATATAAAATGTACTCACCCCGGGGGGAGTGGCTTTTGTGGACATCTTTCCATAACTGCCTCTGAAGGCCTTCAAATAAAGACCCCCTTTTATATTACATCCTTACTAAAGGAGGTAATATAAACGTTTTGAGTTTCATTTCCCGGTTGGGAAAAAGGCAACAATGGTACCCTGTGACAGTGGATGATGTCTGAGAAGCATAACTGAAAATCACTGAGCTGAAACAAACCTGAACCTGAGCCAAAGCCAGAGCAAATCACTCTCTGTCAAGAACCAAAGGTGAAACTGAACTTCTATTGTGAAATCTTAGTAGAATTCCCTTGTGTCTTCCCTCTCCTCTATCAGACACCCATGAAAGGGGCCCAGGACTGGTTCAAATGGCTCCAGTGTGGTGAGGGAGCAGCCTGCCCCTGGGTGATGTGAGGCTGGATGTCCTGAAGGTCACAGCTGTGCTCAGTGTGCCCATTGAGGCTCACGGGAGTATTGGCACTGACATACAGGGTACACGAGGATGCCCAGGATTCCTTCTGGTCTTAAAACAGGAGTTACACCAGGGCAGGAGGTGTGGATGGGATCTCCGTGGGCAGTGCTAAGCAGGGGTCAAGGCCATGCTTCTGCAAGGCTTCTGTGAGGCCTGGGTACCGCTCAGGGTGCTGGTGTTGTGACAGTTCCAAGATGGAATCTTTGCTGGAAGAGAAGATAGGGGCCTTGTGCTTGTCTTCAGCAATGTTGCAGAAGGACTCAGATCCACAGTGACTCACAATGGCTTTGAGCAAAGCATGTGTAGGGGGAGAATTAAAATGTAAATTCAAGTTTGGCAGCTCAGTTGTATGCTTGCACTCTGCTGGCCAGTACCTTTATCTGTTGCCTCTTTCTTCCCCGCTCCTAACAGCACATTTCTGCTATTTTAGATCTAGTTTTTCAGTATCCTGGGGTTATGGCACTTCATAGCAGGAAGAAGGTATAATTTTAGCGTATTTTAATTTCTATGCCATGCTCTCTCAATCTGCTTCCTTATCTCCTTTTGTTCTTTTCCTCTTAAGCAGAAAGGCAACAAAAATCAGGCACTGAAGAAAATGAAGACTGCTCCCTGTCAACAAAATCTAGAGCCAACTGTTGCAGTCAGTTTCAATTTGCATTCTCTGGTGAAACCCTGAAGCTTACTGGGACATAGAAACACACAGGCTAGAGCAATCTATGATCATGCACGTAGCTACTGCTTTTTTCTTTTTTTTCTTAAACTTCTTTTTTCTTGCAGTTGTTTAAAGGAAATGTTAGCAGAGATGCAGACTTTTGCCGGACATATGTAGCTTTTATAATGCTCACATGCAGGATGAATTCTCAGTCCTGGGTGAGGAGAAGAGGGCACATTTCTCATGCCCCTGCTGGGGAACAATACAAATTCAGTGCCAGCTTGCACAGAAATCTCCAATCTCAGTCCTAAGTCCCTCCACAAATAAATACATGAGCCACTCTGCACAGTTTGCCTGTTCTTGCCTCACTTTGGACATAGTTAATGACATAATTCTAATTTTCGTTGATTATTGTTTTGCATTTTGTAGCATAGTATTTTTTGGTTAGTTTCTTAGTGTTTCATAGCAGGAGAGTGAATTTTGTGATCCAAATACGTTCCTCCTCATCTGACACCTGACATTAACTATTGGGAGAGGCCACAACAAAAACACAATGTGAGTTGTACCATTACAGCCTTGGTAATGGCTTTAGAGGGCTGAACATATTTAAATGATTGTATTCAAAGACACTCAGAAACTAAAGCACCTGGTTTTGACAACAGAAATACCGGTTGAAAGCGTTACCTCCCTTGTCTTCAAAATTTATGACATTGTCATTAAAATCAGCCTCCTTTGCAAACGACAGTGAGGAGAAAGTGTGTTTGGGTGGGGGAATACAGGGGAGGACAAAGAGGAGGGAATAGGACTTGTCACCATGGATTAATAAAACAGGGAATGAATATTTAGGCAGTGCTTAACTGGAACCAGCATCAAATAGTCACTGTGAAGAACTAATAAACATTTTAGCACTCAACGGTGAGGTGCTAATGAAATTGTATGTGTGTTTTTGTGTCCATATGGGGGAAGCAAACAAAACCTAAATATTAGTTGACTAATTAATACTATCCTTAGGGAAAAAATTTGTTCCTTTTGGCCATCTTATAAGGCAACAAAAATGTAGACTCGTAAGTAAGTTCACAGTCTGATAGGTAAAAGATACATCAATAAAAGAGCAAAAATTAAAGAAAACCCAATTGTACTCCAGACAACTCTATTTATTTAAACAAATACATATATATTCAAAATTAGGTAATGATTTTATAGCGTTTATTAAGGGAGCCATGAAAACTATTTAAAATCTCTTGTAAAATATCTTGTGACTGAATTATTAATGTTACAAAACTACAGGATATTAATGATTTCACAGAATATCATAAAAAGACTCAAATATTTTCATGGTTTTCAATGATGTATGTTTTTTTTTAGTGGGTTAAGATGTCATTTGGACAACAAGTATTTAGAAAATTCCTCTGTATAAAAGCCTCAACGTATTTACAAACACATAACTGCAGTTTTTTTCTTTATGTTACACATACTTCTCCATTTGGAAAGCAGATTACATATTTATGTGCTTAACTATGGATCCTTTTTTCTAACTTTAGACATACAACTTTTAAAGTTTTTTCAAAGTAACAGTTTATTGGTGTGTTATATGAACATTATATATATGAAGGACCCAAAATATCACCCCAAAGATGCGATCTAAAAATCTGGTATTCTCTTCATTACGTTCCAGCCTTCTGAAGACTTCAGATCTTATCTTCTCTCCTTACAGACTTGGCAAAGTTTAATATACAGTTCTTGGAACCAGAAATTTGGTATCTGAGAACCATCTTTCTATAGCCTTCCCAGCAGGACTATTTTACTTAATAGCAGGTACAGCTCATATGTAGAAAAATGTGTGAAAGTCTCTGACTGGAATCCTTTCTTAGCTGAAGACTTTGTTCTACAGATTACTCATGTTCAGATATTTGTCTAACCATCTTCTATAATACCTTTAAATCTTGCTTTTAACTTTTGTATATGCAGCTATCTGTCTCTTCTGTTTCAAGACTGTATAAAGAATGCTCTACTTAGAATCAAATCTGGAAATTGATTCACAGTATGTACAGATACTGTCAAAGCAGAATATATTCTTAAAATGTCTGATCTTCCTAATTTATTCTGCAGAGCCAGTTTAAATACTTCTGAATATATAATCTGAAAGACTTGGTCTTGATGACTTCTATTGATGAAACCTCGAGTAGGAGAACAAAAAAAGCTCTTAATGCATAAGAGTTCCTCAAGTGTAGTAACAAACAAACTTAACGCAAGTCAGTTGTGATGGACTTGCTACTTCATTTGCTGATAACAACTAGAGCAAGACACTTCACTGAATGGTATAAAAAATTATACAATAAACTGTTCAGAAATAGCCTGCCATGAAGAAAAAAGCTTTTTCTATCTCAGAAAACAGAACCCTGAAAGACATGATGGCTAGATTGTAAGTATTTGCTGTTAGAATGCTGAATAATAGTAATAGTACTTATAGTAAAAATAGTAATACTCATAATAACAATAATAATAGTAATAATGTCCTTCAATCCTTGGTCACCTTTACCAGTTGTGCTTGGCCTCAGTGATATCTGACAACAAAGGGATACCTTCCACAGGCAAATGTTTTAAAAATAACACTTCCTCAACACACAATTCACACTTTGCCACTGTTCAACTTAGTGGTCCTTCAGGTTTCATGTTAGGTGAAGTATAGCTAATGTGCTTTCCTAGAGATCATTTGCAGCTCTGTACATTTTATCCAGCTCATCTTTTCAGAAGAGCTTTTTTCAAAGCTCTGTTCATTCTCATTACCTCAATTGTATCGCAGTTTCAGAAACAATCATACGACCCTGCCTTTGGGGTAGCAGATTTTGCTCCCTCTTACATTTCAGCTTTTTCATACTAGGAAGTCTTTCATAAAGAGATAAACTCCTACTGCTTTTTAGATTGCTCTGGGTCTTGGCTCATGTCCTTGTTCAAGCCCCAGCTAAAAGCGAATTCTTACAGCTGCTTTAAGTAATTGAGAATCAAAATTTAGAAGTGAATTGCTGATACCACCTTCCCCATTACAGCACTTAGCTGCTTCTGTCATGAGGCAATCAGCCATGTATTGTAAGTGACTATGTTGTGAGCCTCTCTGATCTAAACATGTGTTAGCTTAAAATATCAATTCAATTGCAATGCATTATGCTCTGCTCAGGAAACCCATCTGGCTCCAAAGGCTGCTGCCACAGGATGTGCTGCTGCTGCGAAGCCAAAGGCCTGTTTCTACCCTTGTTTGCATGGCTCTGCCTCTCAAGGAATGGCATTGAAGTGGCTGAAAGTGAACCACTCCAGAGCAGGTGTGGAAATGAGTTAGCCAGGTGTATGCTACATCATGCAAATTTCCCAGCTTGTTTTCTTGCTTTTGCTGCTACACTCATTATCAAGGAAGTGAAAGAAAACCCCTAAAAATCTGAGAACACCTTTGGATTTCTTTTTGAGCAAATGATTGTAACCCCATTTCTTTCCTACTGAATCACCATTCAAGATACTTTCAGGCATTTCTGAGCTGTCTCTTTATAACAAAACTGACTCCATAGGAGTGGGAAGTAAAATCACGCTTTATAAAGGAAATGCCAAGAAAAAAGATATAAAATATTCCTCTCCAAGCAGAATTTCTTTTTACTGCAAATGATTTTTGTGTCTACTGTGCTTGCAGGTGAAAACACATCATTGAAAACCTCCAGATGAGAGTCCTGGTCTCATGGCGTGAGAGAGATCTGCTGGGACTACAGTGGGTCTGAAGAAAAGGCATGGGAAGCCATTTTCAGTTTACTGTTGCCTTGGACTCACATTGCACATTTTCTGCCTTCTGCTGAGCAAAAACAACACAGAGCCCAGTTACTGAGGAAAGCAGTTATGTTTTGAGCTATATTTAAGGATGACAAACTGCTATGAATATACAGAGAGTAAATGCTACCATGTCACGTAGGGTCAGCATCAAGAAGATCACCAGAGCTCAATTTTTTTATGGCTTTGGGGCATCTTACTTATTTAGCTTCATTACCAAGAGTGACTAACCTGGGAGCTCAAAATAAGCTCTGAATGCCTTTCTATGGCACTGGAGACCTGGGAAAGATCCAGCTTAACTAGATGGTGCTCGAACAGCTCTTTATGTATGTATGTATGTATGTATGTATGTATCTATCTATCTATCTATCTATCTATCTATTCATCCACCTTTCTGGTGATAATGAATCATGCAATACGTTTATCCACAGAGCAAGAAGGAGACTATGAAAGCACCAAAGGCACTCATTAAAACCTGAAAACAGCCTGAAGTTGCATAAGCTTTCAGAGGGCTTTGACGCCGGGGTGGCAGCAGATGGCTGAAGGAGGGGTACACCCCATCATTCACTGCCCCTGTGACGGGAACGACAGCACAGCTCACGAAGCAGCCCCTGAGCAACTGCAGATTTTAGTACAGCATAAAGCATGAGATGGGGGTTAGTTTATTTCATTTTGCAGACTGAAAACTGCAGTGAATTGGGAGGTTTTTCGTGAGTCACTCTGTTGTCCCCACCGCCGGGGACACGGCAGCAGCCTTGCTCAGAGCGATACGGCAGCTGGCAGAAGGGGTTTGCTGCTGCTGATCTCTGCTACACATGAGCCCTGAATGGTCCCAGGGCCCAGCACCTGCAGGATGCTCCCAATCAGTCCCTGGGCTGCTCTCTGACCCTGACACGGGGCTCCTGGGTCATCCCAGTTTCACTGGGTAGGAGCTGCAGGGACGTTGCAGCTGTCAGAGCTCCTGCAAAACTCTGACAATCCTGGATGGCTGCTGGAGGATGACAGCGAGCACTACTTGTGGCTGTGCCAGGAAAAGTCACACTTGAGGGACTATTCAATTCACACTTTTGACTCAATTATGTGAGCATGGAAGAATTCCTCTGCATCTTGAAATGTCCACAGAGTGGGAAAGAACATGAAGAGGCAGTGTCTATCAGCTATAAGGGCCTGGGATCAATAGAAATCGAGTAACCTCATCTCACGAGATTCTTCCTGCCCAAGCTATTTAACTCTCGAGAGCACACTGGCCACCCATGCACAAATGATATGCTAAAAGCCCCACTCAAAACTAAAACTAGAAATTCTCTCTTCAGCAGTAACACAAAAGCCGTTAATGGTTTGTTTTTAAACTGTATTCATTATATACAGAGAACAGAATACAGTTTACCACTTTATTAACTGACATACTGTGAGAAATAACACCCACTGGAAAAAGAAAAATATTTTAAATTAATTTTCATAATAATTTAGTTAGGAAACCAAAATCTAATAAAATACATTTAATAGGTTTTTATCCCCATTAGGTTAGGTAGAATGTCACGCTTAACACAAAAGACAGCTACTTAATGCTTTTTTGTAAAACAATGCTCCTATAAATCCCAGCCCAGCAAGTAGGTTTTGTTTATTAAAACAGTTCCACTGAGTTCAGTGAGAAGGTACACACAAGGGTGAACCTCCTGTGCCTGACTGGACCTTTTGTCTGAGTCAACTGTAACAGTGGTTATTCACTGATACTTGCAAAACTCTGAGCACAAAGCAAAAATGCGACGGGTTTTTATATCTGCAGCTTGATACTCACCTAGTACACAGCTGAAAAATACTAATATGTATAAAACTAGTTACAGATATGAAATCCCATACAAATTTCATCATTTGTAGTATATCCTGCTAAACCTGGATGTCATGCGAGGCACATTTTAAAACCTGCATTCCCACTTTGACATGCAACTTGCAGCTATAATCAGTCAACAGAAAGGATTACTTTTCTGGTTAATTTTGGGGGAAAAAAAAAAGTAATTTTGCAGATTAACAAACTAACATGCACTAACATGCACTAGCAATGAGAATGACAGAATATTTCAGCTGTGCTTTTGGCGGGAAGCTGGACATGCACTTTGGCTCTGTGACTGGAGATTTAAAGGTCACCGCATGATGAAGAATTCACGTTAATTCTTATCTTTGAGGTTTTGTGCAGTCTTTGGGTAAGACACAATTACGACCAAAACTTCTCACTGCTATATTAGACACAGGAAAGCTCTTTGCCAAGCATGCATCACTTTTTTTCTCGTCCCTGAGCAAACGTACCAGTCATAAAAAACACAGGAACCCAAAATGAAACTGGAAATCTTTTCCTTGGCAAGTTTACTTTTAGCACAACAAAAAGGGAACAGAAGGATATGCCACCAACTTTCTGACATTCCCCAACAAATAAAATTCAGTGTGTAGGCAATATATCACGCTTGCAGAAACTAAATGCACTACTTTGTGTCTCAGGCTGTCTTTACCACTATGTATACATTAGCAGCTTTGTGAAGGCACTATTAAATTTAAAAACCTGTAGATAATGTGAAAATATTTTTTGTTGAGTTTTTTTGCCATTCCCTGCAGCAGTAAAGAATTTCTTTTCACAATACCTCCAGGCTCATAACGCCCTTAAAGCCTGGATCCATCAGAGGGGAGCAGCTGATCTGCAGGAGAGCAAGGCTGCCCTGCAGAGGGATCTCAGAAGACTGAGAGGAGTGACAAAAAGACATAGAAAGGCAAAGGAAAACTCTTGCATGTTCATATCATTTTGGGCCACCAGTACTGGAAATGCTTTCACAAACTGGAGCAAGGCCAGTGAAGGGTCACTGAAATAATAGGATCATAGAATGGTCCTGTCAGTCCATGCTCTTGTAAATGGTCCCTCTCCATCTGCCTTGTAGGCCCCCTTTGGGTACTGAAAGGCCACAATTAGGTCACCCGAGTTCCATGCTGAACAATCCTAATTCTCATATCCTTTCCTTGTAGGAGAGGTTCTCCATCCCTCTGATCAACTTGATGGCCTCCTCTGGACTCACTCCAACAGGTCCATGTCCTTCCTGTGCTGTGAACCCCAGAGCTGGATGCAGCACTCCAGGTAGGATCTCACCAGAGCAGAGCAGAGGTCCAGAATTTCCTCTCTTGCCCTGCTGGCCACGCTGCTTTTGACTCAGCACAGGATATGGTTGGTTTTCTGGGCAGTGGGTGCACATTGCCAGGTCATGTCCAGCCTCCCACCCACCAGCACCGTCAGGTTCTTCTTATCAGGGCTGCTCTGGATCTGTTCATCCCCCAGCCTGTGTTGATGCTAGGGGCTGCCCCGACCCAGGTGCAGGACCAGCACCTGGTCTTGTTAAACCTCATGAGATTCCCACGGCCTCACTTCTTGAGCTTGTCCAGGTCCCTCTGGATGGCATCCCGTCCTTCAGGTATGGCACCAACTGCACCACTCAGCTTTGTGTCATCTGCAAATTTGCTGAGGGTGCACTCAATCCCTTCCTCTATGTCATCAATGAAGATATTAAATAACACTGGTCCAAATATGGACCCCTGAGGAACACCACTTGTCACCGATGTCCATCCGGATTCTGAGCCACTGACCACTACCCTCTGGATGTGACCGTCCAACCACTCCCTTGTCCATCTAGTAATCAACTCATCAACTCCATCTCTTTTCAGTTTAGAGAGGGATATTGTGAGGAATCATGTCAACAGCTTTGCAGAAGTCCAGGTATATGACATCTGTAACCTTTCCCTTGTCCATTCATAGCCACAATGTTAGGGGTTAGAGCACGTGGTGCTTGAGCTGGGTTTGTGTAGCCTGAGGGAGGACTGGTAGAGAGGACTGTGAACCAAGAGGAGAGATCTAATTGCCATTTTCTCCTGCCTAAAAGGAGAATTATACAAAACCCTCAAACTTAGAGGTACACAATGAGTCAAAATTGCAGCAAAGAAAAATCTGATTTGCTGTAAGAAAAGAGATTTTTGCCAGGGTGGTGAGCACTGGTACAGTTCACCCAGACAGGCAGGCTGTGGGCTCAGCAACCACAGAAGTGCACAAAACTCAAAAAGACATGGCCCTGAGGAATCTGATCAATTTTTGAACATGGTTGTGCTTCCAGAATGGTTTGGACCAGATGACTGATGGAGGACCCTTTGACCTCTCTTATTCTTTCATTCTGTGGCAAGACACTCGATTGGTGTGAGTTGGAAATATCATCCAGAGGTGAGATTATCAGTTTGGTACTGGAATAAACTGCATTAAAAAGCCTTGAGAAACCAATTTTTAAATTATATTCCTATGCAAATGTAAGTTTATAAAACCACTTATAATTCTTCTCTTTCAGACTGGCATAATACTTCTAAGGTATGACAAAATATGTACCTAAAGTTGTGTTCAAATATCCAAATATATGACTAGTTTTTTCAAAATTTAGTGAAGGAGGCACCTACCTACTATTTTTGGTAACCAAATGATTTATTGAGACCTTCCAACAGGTTTTTGAAGCTTAGCTAGGATAGCTAGTGCAAGAATGAGGACAAAAGGAGTAGCAGTAAAGTGTATACCAAATCTGCTTAATACTGTTTTTAGTGACTTTTTTCTATTAAAATTGAATATGCAGATTTCATGCTGGTATGTTATGAAGCCTTATTGCTATTCACTCAGAATGACCTGAATAGTTTACTCATTTTCCTGTGATGTAATGAGTGGAAAAAAGTGTTCAATGAGTGGCCAAGCTTCACAAATGATATTTTTTGCATCATAATGTAAGCTCACATTTATATGTCTATATAGTGCTGTGTGATCCTCTGGTCTTTTTGTGACCAGTTAATAGGTAATAAACAAGGATAAAGATCAGCATAAACTCAGTAAAAAACAGAGTCACTGGGACATATTACTTACGAAAAAATGTTTGATGCAGTTCCCCTCATTACTAGTGCTGCTAGAGGAATTAGGGTTATTTTACTGCATTTAAACAGAAAGAATAAAAATGCTCACTAGTCATCTCTGATTGACTTTCAGGGGTTGAGGTCCTGTAAAATGGGTTTGTTAAGAATCAACACCTTAACTCTGCCAACTCCTTATCTTCCTGATAATACCTGTGTACATTGTCTCTTGCTTTTACAAGTTGTATTGATGCATCATACTTTTAGACAGATGAATGGACAGGGACAGGACATCAGGGAACACAGGAAATAAACACAGGACATAAAGCATTATAGGGTTACAAAAGAACTATAGAGATACAGAAACACCCATGGTCTCAAAATCACTCCCTGGACATGGGTGCTGAAAGAGAGCTGGTATACAGGAAAGATGGAAATAATGGCAAAAGCAGTGTGTGTGAATGGAATGATAACAGGATGTTTCAGAAAGGGTTCCCTGATAAAACAGATTCTGTTTGCATACAAAAAAATCACTTTGGGGAAAGATAGTGGGTAGTTGCTAGAGTCTGCTGTAGCATTCCAGAGTTAAATTTGGATTTGGATTGAGATGTTCAAACCATTATTACAGGGAGAAATTCTGCACAGAATTGTCTCATTATGGCAGCCTCTGATTTGTCAGATATAGACTGGAGAACAAGTGCTGCTGAAGGCAGCCCAGATATTCCAGAGTGTGACAACTGACAGCTTTTCTGAGAGGAAGTGGAGAGGATTCTTTCTAAACTTAGTGATGGAAACTAGAGGTTGTTACAGGACATCTAATTGTAGCAATATAGCATTGAATCACGTAAGTCTCGGTTTGATTTATATAAAATGGAGGGATAAACAAAAATAGATCTGTTAGTAAGCCTAACAGAATTTTAGAGAAATGAGTGAAGGCAGCAGAAGTTAATTGTTCTGTTCCCCACTTCTCTGTAGAGGAGACTTGGATTTTCTTTGAGGCAAGGCATAGAAGGATTTCTGGAGCTTTTGAACACTGAAACCCAAGAAGTTCTGGGAAAAAGGCCTCAAAACCTACCTTAGAAATGGTTCTTTGATGGCAGTGAAAAAAGAAAGATGAGCAATAAAGGTTGTGCTTTATAAGACAATTTTCCGTAAGGGCTCTTGAAATAAGAGCTCAAAGACAGAGCCAGCTGATAATAAGCCAGAAAATAAGAACGAAAAGGAAATCTGTATTACTGTAGATGGAAGCAAAACTCGAACTTTCTTGTTTTCACCCAATGCAACCAAAACCTCTCTGTCTCAGGATTCAAAATAAGCCAATATATGAAATCCTGCTGTTGGTGAGAATCATCTTAAGTATCCCCACTCAAAACTGGTGCCATGTGACTGAAAAGGAGGCATTTCACAAGTACATGGCTGAAGAAGGGCCACAATGCAGGCTTCAATACAATACAAAGCTTTAGAGCAGCTTTTAAAGCAATAGCTAACTGAAAACAAAGGTAAATCTAGAACCATAGGATGGCTTGGGTTGGAAGGGACCTTAGAGGTCATCTAGTTCCAAATCTCTGCCATGGGCAGGGACAACTTTCAGGAATATCAAATTCCTCAAAGCCCTGTCCAACCTGGCCTTGAAACATGAAAGTATATGAAAAAGAACGGATACACTAAAGAGGAAGTAGGTCATAAGAGAGCTACAGAGTCTAGAATAGCTCTATATCTTTCTTTTATAACCCCTTTCTCAATAAGTAAAATGTGGCAGATCTAATCTATCTAATGGCAGAATGGTGACTACAATGCTAATGGGAAAGTGCTGGTGAAGCTTGAGAGGTTAGGGAATAGTAGAAGAGAAATAAGGCAGGTAAAAGAACTAATTAAAGAAAGATACTGCAGATTATGTTGAAATGCTAATAAAGAACCCTTGGGGTGGAGTAGAGTTACTCTTACCTTTTCAATACTGATTACACTTGGAACCAGTCTTGTCTGAATACTTCCCTTAATGACCTTTGTTTAAAACATACTGTTTTAAAGTGTTTTACTGTTTTAAAGTGTTTGGGAGATACTGTCAATGTAAGAAAGCAGAGTGATATGTGGAAAAATCAGGGGCACCTTGCAGGCTGGAAAAGTAGAAAAGAGATGAAATTTCATTACATGCATTTAGTTGCTAATAGATTTTTTAACTTGAAGCCTCATCAGAGTGACATGACACCAGAAGAGCTTGTGTGTTTTAAAGGATCATGAAATAACTAGAATTAACTAGTCCAATACCTGAGTGAACAGGGAGTTACAACCCTACATCATACCTAGTGAGATACTGCCATGAGAAATACGGGAGCTCTGGATAAATGCCATCGTGAGTCTTCTGTGCAGTCTTGGTCATCTGTACATACCAAAGATGAATTCAGACTGGGACCAAGGAAGAAAAAGACTGAAGAAAATTCAGAACCTCTAATGAGACGAGAGAATGCACAGCAAGAGGAATGATTCCACTTTTCCATCAAAGTATCTCTTATTCCCAAATCCCATTTGCCACTCACAACAGTCCCACTGGGCAGGGGAAAGCAGTGTAATTCCTTGTCTGGAAGGATGCGTATTTGGGGTGACTGGCGGCTGGTATATAATAAAAAAATTATT
>WAAG01077875.1:1672-14747 GCA_013390105.1 Tichodroma muraria
AACAAGTTTTCACTAAATTTGATGTAACTTTTCTCTGAAATTTCCACCTCTGACAAATTTCATACAGCTAGGATAATGGCTTAAAATTTTTGTGAGAATATAAAGGTGAAAAGGCAGACAAGCAGAGCAAAATCATTAAAAATTTTGTCCTTTATGTTTTTTTATTCTAGATGGTTTTGAGTTTCTAAATACAATTTATTTGTCAGAAATTCAGCAAGTAAGTAAGAAACAATGAGAGGAAAAGCGACTACCAGATATTTTTCATGAAGTCTTCAAGTAGTCTGTGTGTGTGTGTGCTAGTGTGCATTCCCACCCACCAAGGGACACCTATCTGACAAGCTGTATCAAACCCTGTGTCCCATGAAAATTGCAGATGCACTGAAAAGAGTCAAGCTCCAGCAGATCTCTCTCTTCCCTGCTGCTCTCTCTGTCTTCAGTTAACTCTGGATGCAGCCTCCTGTTACATATTCCTGGTTATCAATTACAAACAGAAGCCCATTTATCTTCTGGAAAGAAAAATATTTTAGATGCAACAAGGAAGTTGCTGGTTGGGGTTAAACCACAGAGTTGTCTCTTATGAAGCTGTGTACATAAGCTGCCAGAACAATCAGTTCTGAAATTCTAATGCTTGTAAGTAGGGTTATAATAATTTTTAGTTTAAATCTGGGAAGAAGATTTGTGTTGTGACTCTAACTCTGGAAGACATTCATGGAGTCATCTTTGCCTGAGGTTCAGTCTGAGGTCTTGAAGATGCCCTGTGACACATGAACTAGACCAGTGTCCTTCATGACCACCCAGGAGGCAGCAAGTTATTCCTCAATAGTAATTGCAATTTTATTCAGGTGTATTCATATCTAAATATCTTGGCCTTCATCTTTAGGACACTTTACAACTGTTGTACTCCATATCATTTCCTTGAAGAAAATTTTGCTCCAGAAGTTGAGAGAAAACCATGACCCTTCACTACAGAGATGTGCACAGTCTTCTTAATTGCATTTCAATTAAAAAAAAAAAAATTAAAAATGAAGACATGAAATGAAAGGCAGTAAGAGATAAAGAAACAAATGGAAACAAAAGCTTCCTATACTTTGATCTAGAAGCCAAAATCTTGGGAAACCTGAATAATACATGTATACATTTTTTCAAAGACCTCCAATAAGAGTATGGACTGCAACAGAAGTTATCTTGTCCAAAAGAAAAAGAAAATGCTAAAACCAATATATGTCAAGAGAGCAAGCCTGTCATAGTCATAACATGTATCCCAGAGAGCACAGCTGATCAATTCTTCTGCTTAAAATATACAACCCACTGTACATTAGGTTCTGACAAAAGAGGTCCAATTGTAATGTTTTCCACCCATTTAAAGACTTATTTTCATAGGGCCTCCACAAATTTTCCTAGCTGTTAGAAGACAATGTAACTGGGAAAGCTTGTCCTGAACTCATAGCCCAGGTAGAACACAGCAGCACACAAACTGTAGTCATCAAAGTGATGAAACAGAAGAGACAAAACTGACATCTGCACACCAATTACCAAAAAAGTGATACAGTTTATCACTTTGCCCAAACTACTGTTTAGTTTTGCACAGAATTACCACTACTCTCTTCCTCTGGTGCTAGAAGAGCTCTGTAATAAAGAAAGCTGGAGTCTGCTGCTTTGGAAGGTACACAACTGCTTTTCACACCCAGACACAGCACAGCAATTGTCTTGCAGCCTCAAAATGAAGAACTCAGTTTTCCTTTGCCTTTTTTCAGCCTATCTCAAGATCACAACACAAACTTGAGGCTCCTTTTAGGACTGAATATCCCCCTGTCTTCTCTAGGGCAAACTGGAGTGATATCATACCTGTCCTTAAGGCTGGCCCATTGATGGCTTGCTGGTCCATTTACGTGTTCCTTGTCCTGCCTGTAAACAGAACAAGGAACACATAAAACAGCAGTCTTTGAAAAACATTTTGTATTTTCACAGTGAACAGTAGCAGACTACAGTAAAGTCAGGGGCCTCCCACCATCCCAGCTTTCTGCAGGGGTCTTTCAGCAGCAGGCAGTGTTGAGATGCAGGCTGGGCTGGAACCTGCTTGCTACGGAGCAGCCTCACACAGACTGATCAGCTAGTTGTGCTTCATACAACAAAGCTGCTTGTAAGATCTGGTTATATTCCTTCCATCAAAACTGTTCTTGTTTTCTATGTGAGAAAATTGAAGGTTTGCCCCAATGGAAAACTGGATTGTGAAGGAATCATTTGCTTTCCATAGAGAATATCAACTTTTGTCAGTCATTGCAAGCCTGCCATAAGGACATTTTCAGTGGACAGCCACAGCTTCCAACCAAAACAACGTATTTCCACATTACTTAGATGAAACATTTAATTTCATTTCCTTTATTAAACTCAGCCACTGCCTCTTCAGGTGCCACAGTGTCTTGTGAAAATTGTGGTTTGACAGCTTCACACCCCACTCTCCCCTTTCCAATAGACTCTCTGCCTAAAGAGAGCCACTGGCTAAAGCTGTGCCAAGACAAAAATTTCATGTTCCCTAGGAGGGACAAGGTGTTGATAAAGGGCCTCACCCTGAGGAAGACCTTTGCATATTTATATATGCAAATTTATATTATATANAGGTAAAGGCTCTGTCCTGTTATCTGCCAAGCCCTAAGCTGCTCAGAAATATCCTGACTTTAGAGCACAGATGGAAATCTCTTTGGATAAGCTTCGGCAGGCAATACCCTCACAGCCCAAAGATGTCGCAGTTGTTGCTCTGTCTGAAAAACTGGGAGAGTGGAGGGGAAACTGATACTGAAAACCAGAGAAAAAAAACAATGCTTCTGGTAAGATGTTCGCAGCTTTACAATCCAAACATCTCTTCCTTCTTTGACAAAAGCCAAGCTCATGGGACTTGCCATTGGTGGGCGTTGCTTTCTTTCCACTCACTGCCGTACTGATTAGATGCTAATAAAATGAGTGATGATGTGAATCTTTATTGAGCAGGTCAATTACAGTCTCCCTTACCACAGACCTCCCACAAGAAGAGAGCAGGCTATGCCTAGGGCTTGACTTTGTATTTCAGGTTCATAGGGGGTAGGAGGGTTCCTTCTCTGAAAGCAAAAATCTGCTCACTCCCCTGAAAAGAAAATAATCCCCCTTTCCTGAGCCAATTTTCTGCTGATTTTTGGCTCAGTTCCTTGTTCCATTTGGAAGCCATATTGCAGTGTGAGCAAGGAAACAGCCAATAAACAGCGGCTCTGGTATTTGCTTTTCTGGAAGTCCCAGGCAAGAACCATAGCTAAAGCACTGTGATCAGGATCCCAGAAACATCTGCTTTCTTTTCAAAGCTGAAGTATTCTTTTTATTTGATTTTTTGCCCCCCTCCTGCCCCCATAAGCACCTTTGTGGTGTGGAGGAAACAGGGGAGGAAGGGGAGCTCTCAACTATAGAAGCAGAGCAGAGTGAAAATTGAACTCTGAAATCTCTAGATAATTATGCCTGGCACCTAAAGGCTAGGGCAGTAATCCTTACATTTCATTCACACTCCATTGATGGATGGTGTGTTGGGGGTGTGAAATTTATTTCCTGTTTCCTATTGCTGTCCAAGTGCTGGAAATGGAGGATGAGCTTATTAAACCTCCATCCCACTTAGCAGATGTTGTACTTTTTTTCTGGGGTTGGTTTTTTTATTTGGTTGGTTGGATTTTAGTTGTTAGGTGGGTTGTTGGTTTGCTTTGGAAGGGTTTTTTGTTAGTATTAGCATCTGGCTTTAAAAGAAAGGGCCATCGTGTGGGTATGGAGTGAAGTTTTTAGGCTGCATCTAAAGCCTCTTCCATAGATTGACCTAAGACCAGATACAAGCTTAAGATTAGAAACATTTCAGAGGCCCAGAGGTGTGTTGTGTTGATAAGTTCTACTGGTTTACTGAGATGTTGTCAGAGTTTTTAAGGCACATACGTGAGTGTGCTATTTATATACAGTTATATCTACATACATAAGTACCTAGACACACCTTGTAAAAAACAGGGCTTAGTGAAGGCTTCCTCACCTTTCCAAGGTTTGTATTGAAGGTCAGTTCTGAAGTCAGGGCTGAACTGACTTTTAAAATGCATATTATATACTTATTCTAGTTCAAACAAAAATTTAGAGCACCCTTGATTTGTTTCAAGGCCACATGGATTATACAGTCAGTCACAAAGGTCTCTTCTGGCTCTGTGTTGGGGTCAAGCAAGCTGAGGGTTTTTGCTTGCAGCCTTGGAAACAAGTACTCCAATTGTAATGAACAATCATCTGGTTATGGTGAGCAAGGGCTCACTCCCATCTCCCCCTGGGAGTCAATATGTTAATGTTTCTAGAAAGTTCACATTTCTTGTTACTCCCATTGGTTGTGTTGACCCTGCAACGTTTTACATATTCCTAATCCTCACATCCCACTGGAACCCTTCCCTCAGACTTCGCCCTTAACCTAACCTATATAAATTACTGTTTCACCCTGGCCGTTGCCCTTCCTCAGGCTTTCCTTAGGCCTTCCTCACTGCACTTTAGGCAGTGTTTGGTTTCTCGTGTGTTGTAGCAGTTTGTTATTTTCCTCTAATTAAAGTTGATTTGTTTGGGTCACTGGATTGTGCCCGTTCCTCATTTTATTTCCCACCTAAGGGATTTTCGCCCTGATATCCCGAGGTAGCAATCTGGCCATGCCATCCGGGCCCCCACGGGGAAGTTGCTACAGCGCTGCACTTTATAATTCTAAGGAAATATGTATTTGTGCATCAGTACATATATGGATCTATCTACAACTTTTTTGCTGAAGTCATTTATGAAAACAAGTTTGAAAAGGGATTTGGGCTTCACTACATTCTCTTACAGAGAAGTTGGAGAAGTGTCTAATCTAGTTTTAGGAAACAGGGATAATAAGGCATTGAGATGGGTATTTTGTATATAAATGAATAAGATTTGCTATAAGGAACATTGCAGGGATGACCTTTTGAAAGCATCAATCTATAATTTTTTTGTTGAAGTCATATATGAAAACATGAAGTTTGAAAAGGAATTTGGCGTTTCACTACAGTCTCTTGTAGAGAAATTGGAGAAGTTTCTGGTTAATCTAGTTTTAGGAAACAGGGACAATAAGGCATTGAGACGGGCATTTTGTATATAAGTGAATAAGATTTACTATAAGGAACTTTGCAGACATGACCCATTGAAAGCAACAAATATGCGCAGCAGTCATTTGTGCTGAGCATAAAGTGACAGTAGATTTCCTCCCAACACTTACCCACACCATGTCAAACCACAGGTATGAATTGTCAACCCATGTTAATTCAAACATTAGGGGTATGATCCCTTACCCCACTCCAGAGTTTATTTTTATGCTGTCAATAGATTGGACATTTGTCCTGTTGACTGATAAACCTGCTGGATTGTCCTGAACCTGTCTCATTGAAGAGGCCACAGTATTATATAATGGATTCCTGAAGCACAGAAATAATTCAGTGTGCTGGAAGTAAATTCACAAATTAAATTTATAACTTCAGCTTAAATAAGCTTTTGAATTCAAGTTTCAAGGACTGCTTTATTATTACTGTTTCTCGAAGTACATTCTGGGAGTTTTAAGAGGAAAGCACAAAGAAGTTCTGCACAGCATTTTTTTCTCTTTTGGTCTATGGTTTCCAAATTTTCCAGTGAAAAATCAAGTTTCAATATTAAAAAAATATATTTATCATAGAATCATAGAAAGGTTTGGGTTGGAAGGGAACTTTTTTTTTTTTAAGTTAGGGAGGTTTCTTATGATTTCTTGAGAGAAGCACAAGGGCACTAGAATACATGGAATGAAGTTTTGCAGAACACTATATCAGTGATTTCAACCAAAGCTTGGAACCTCCTTTCCAGATAGGAAGCAGAAGATTTACTCAAAAACACTAATTAGTTGCATCCAACATTTGAATGCTTACACACTATATCGGTAATAAGTACAGAAATTAAATCAAAGTTACAATTCATTGCTTTGGGGTAAACTAAGACTATACTAAAAAACAAACAAAAACCCCTAAACTAAACAAACAAAGAAAAAGAAAACAACCAAACAAAAAAAGACACACCAAAAAAAACCACAATAACCTAAATCCTGAATTAAAAATCTGTGGGGTGCAGGAAGCACAATGACAAGGGAGAATCCCAGCCCTCTTTTTCCTTAGAAGTGCCCTGACATTGCTGTTCTTCTTTGGACATCACCACTAAGATGAAGCTCAATGCCGCTGCAGAGCTCTGAAGCTCAAGGAATATAGGTTTTGATCTAATTAGAGGTTATTCCCATCAATATCACCTCTTTTACTGCAAGTGTGAGTCCCAAATTGGAAGGATGTAGCTGAAGCTGTGTCTCTGAACACATAGACTTAGGTGCCCATTACCAAGACCTTCAAAGGGTAGGAAAGATGAAGATCAGCCTTCTGTGAGATGTTTTGCCATGGTCTTCATCTCCGGGCTGTATCAGAAAATTTGAAGTTAGTTTGGCTTTACTGGTTGGTTTTCAATCAATTCCCAGTTGCTTTTATTAACTACCACTCCTCTCTGCTAGAAACCCAATGTTTATAGTATTATTTTTCTGATGAAATATTTTCTGCTTTTGGATTATAATTATAGCTAGTCAGAAACCAGAATTTCCTTTCCTTAGGATACTCTGGCGTTTGAAAGGGAAGAGTTTGTATTCCAAATTGGAGCAGAAAGCCAACATCGTGACATTTCTGGTGAAAAGAACACAGTAAAAATTTCTACAAGGGACCACTGAAATTTTCATTGTCATAAAATCAAAATATGTTGTCCAGCAAATAAGAACATATTTCAAGAATGTAAAATAAAAGTTGAGCTTCAGATGAATCATTTGATTCATCTGTACATTCATGTAAATATGTTTGACTATGGTCAGATAACCAAAATCTCACATTAACACTTTATATGAGCAAAATAAAAGGGAACAGCACAAGGAAGAGCAGTTATTAAATTGTCATTTATAACCAACCCAACAGAAAGAGCTATCTTCTTTTCCCATGGCAATTTGCTTTATGAGCAATCATTTCCCCAAGACTGAGTGGAATGCAGAGATTATATCATTCTGACTTTCTCAAGGCACACTGGATTAGCCTCAGTGCACATCATCTTCTGCCAGGTGGAAAGGACATAAGAAACATGAGGTTATTACGGAGGGGGTAGAAGAAAGGAACATCTGGAAAAGAGGACACAATTCCACAGGAAATCTGGCTTCAATAGTTCAGCTGCTCATGCAACAAATTATTATTTCTGGAAGTATTGGCTTAGCATGAGAAGCCCTGTCTGGGGTGTTCTGATCCTCTAAAAAGTGGTGAAGAGTGTAGGAACTGTTATCTTTAAGGCTAACACCTGACGTTGGCATGCCAATAAAGCAGGAAGATTGAAGGAGACCTGGAAACTGCATTAATGCAACCTTGGGCAGGAAATTTCACCTTCATGATGAGCCTGTCCTATGCTCTGGTAAGTTCTAGCCAGTTTAAGTGTCCTCTGGAGGCAACCAGGAAACTCAAACCTGTTATGAGTTCCCAGACACTATCAAATATAGACCCCAGCTGTTTTGGAGGACTGGGTGGGGGGAGGAGGGGTTGTTAGAATATAGTCAGATAAAAGATCTAGTTCTGAGCTTCTGTATGCATTTGATTCTGATTGCAGTGAAGGTAAGCCTGATGCTGTCTATCATAGGCACAAGGACAGCTAGTACAGTTTATTAATACTGACCCCAGCACTTCATTTGGAAGATTGTGCCAACCAGCAAACTGTGCTGTTGGGAAATTGTCATCATATCTACAGTTCCCAGTCTCCAGAAACTTGTGTATTGTATACTATACTTCTCTGTGCCAGCAGGTCTGTGCTGCCTCTCAACACAGCACAAGCCTGTGAGGTTTTGAAGATCAGTATCTCTGTCCTTTCCACTGCCTGCTCTCACAGTTGATGTCTGGAGAGTTGCTGTAGATCCCACAGATTTGGACCAAGCTGAAATGGCTCTAGCATGTCATGGATTAAAACCTTTCTGCTCACAAACCATCAAAAATCAAAGTTGAACAGAAAAGGGAATGAATTAAAGATTTTGCTCCAGGTCAGCATATGTGCTGAGACCAGCCTCAAGTCTCCAAATACCAGCTCCTCCTTATCCTTCTGAGCAGCCAGTGTGCATGTGCAGCAGATGTAACCCTTCCTCAGAGCCCCTGAAGGATTGCCAGACCTCAAATATCCAGCGTGCTCCTGCATTTTGAAGCAGGATACATTCAAGTGAGCCAACAACTACATGTACATGTCCCTGGCTGGACCAGTAGGTTTGATAGAAAGTGTAGCTGATGGAAGGAGCTGGTTTTCTTCATGTGGAGGTGTTAAAGACAGGTGTCAGGTAACTACCAAGGGGATGTGTGGCAAAAAATTGGGAAATAAATCCCAGTGTCTTTCGGTGCTGTGTAAGCCTCAAGCAACTCCTGTGACTTTGCCTGAATGCTGAGGGGTTCATCCAGAGTGGTAAGAGCTCAACTGAGATCGCATCCTGGGCCTTAAGGGAAGAAATAAAATGCCTGCTAGCCTAACCAGGAAGGGACACAGAAACTACATTGACACATTATTTCCTTATGGCTGTATTCACAAACTTTTTTTTCTTTTGCATTCTTGACACTTTCTCCTCAAAACATCACTTTTTATTAGTGATGTCCTTTTTCCCTCCTTTTGTCAGCTGTCACAGCAGAGTTCTTGTAAGGGCTTGGTCAGAACAAAGTAAATACTGTTCCACTCGCACCAGAGGTGTCTCTGTATATGCTGATCTCGCTGTTATCCAGCAGGCTGCAGGAGGAAACTCTGCTAATCATCATGACTTGCAGCATCAAGTGCTGGGTGGGCAGGCTGCCCGGCGGGCTGAGGTGTGCGCCGGTCTCTGTGTGTGTGTGCTCTCGCATGCACGCTCTTCTTCGCCTGCTTAAGATCACGTCGCAAGTCGCCATGCTAAAGATCCCACACATTCCAGAAAAGTACAGCCTGTTTCCATACATCCACCAGGGAGTGAAAACTAAAATCACATTCCTTCTTCCTTGCCTCTCAAACCAGGGAAATATTGTCCTGTTAAATTGGACCCAGTCCTCGGGTGTTGTACAGTGGCGTCGCTGCCTGGGCTGCTGAGCTGAGCTCAGTCACTGTCTCAGTGTACTCCACTCAGCTTCTGATGTTGTATCTGTACCACATCTCTGTCTTTCTAAATAAATTGTGATTGAAACCAAAAATTTAAAAAATGTGCACAGTGCTAAGCAAAGAACTGTTGAGAAAAGCTCATACTGGAGAGCTGGGGCCAGATGGAGGTGAAGTGCCATTACACTGGAAAGCAAATTTTCACAGAATTTTCACTCATGCTCATTTAACCTACCTCAGCTTCCAGTCTGGGAGTGTAATTGTCCCATTTTCCTTCTGCAGATTGAAAGAGAAGAGAGACACTGGCAGTGGATGATCATGTCTACTTGGAATTGAAATCTCTTTGGCTCTACCAGACTCCCTCTCACAGATGTTGATGAAAGTTGCCCTTGGTGGGCATCTGAGTAAAAGCAAGTTTCCACTTTGCCTCTTTACATTTGAATATCACATAATTAGAGGAAAGGCCCCAGGCCAGATTCCAGTTAGACGTGTAGACCAGCATATTCTCTTTGGCTGTACTTTCCTCTGTTATCTCTCTGCAAGTGGAAGCAGATTTCGGGACTGTGTAAGCCAGGTTCTCACATGATGCAGTACACTACTGGTGTGGAATCACAAATTGTTGCAATTTGTTCATTTCCTAAGTACACACTAACCCTGTTTCCTGGAACAGGAGTTGTTATAAGCTGTATGAGAGCACGTAATTCACTGTAGCAGGATCTATCAGTGAGAAGAAATGTTCTCTCTTTCCACCATGGTAGTGTTCAGTCATCTTTTAAAATAGCCCAACCAATACCTCATATAACACTTATCTCCAGAGACTGTTCTGCCGCCTGGCACCTCTCACAGTGAGGAAATGATGCAACATAAATGTCCCTTTCCAGCTTACACTTTTTCCACATCATGGCTCTTCACAGGTTCATTTTTTGTTTAATTTCCTTCAAATATTTAACTAACACACATCACCAGACACTGGCCTGGAATTTCAAAACCTGGCTCTGATCTTTGCCTCAGAATATCAGAGATGTATTCTTTTCACTTGCTATAGATATGATCAAAAAGTACAGGGTAGATGCAGTTTTCAGGGCTAGCTCAAAAATTTGACTCAAACACCACAATCCATCCTTTGCTGTTCAAATGCCTCTCCCAAGTCTGCAGTGAAAAAAACCAAAAAATTTGGGCAGGAGTCTATCTGAAGCTCATATTTTAAATGGTTTTCAGTGTGGTGGCAAAGTTGGAAAAGTTAATGTAGCTTCAATTAAAGCAGTTTCTTTCCTAGATTTTTTTCTTTTGGCAGAGACCAGGGAATATCTACAAAATAATAGTAATGGCCTGAGTCAACAGTGTCCCTCAGTCAATTGTAAATCATGTTCAATGAAAACTTTTGCCTGGATCAGTACGTGGTGAAAATTGAGAGACCCCAACACAGATATGCTGGTAGTCCCATAATAACAGTTCTATATGTACACAAACGCTGATCTGTTCAAAAAGACAGTGTGTTTTTCATTTTCCAGCATTTGGCAAAGGAAATCATGTAGTAGTTATGGATTGGGTGACTATCACCCTGGTCAGTGAGGCAGGTATGATTTATTTATCAGCTTTCCAGCTTTCCACAGAGGATAAGGGGGAGGGAGAGCTCTGGAGGGGGCTGCAGGGAGAGAAGATGAGGAGAGTGGGGGAAGGGGACAGGGAAAAGCAAGATTTATGTCCAGATGGGAATGTTGAGACAAGGGTGGGAGCCACAGCAGGGAAGGAGCGTCCACAATGAAGGCTATTCATCAACTCTTGCAGCAACACAGCTCTGAAATGGAAAGGGCTAGAAACTATTCCTTCAGCTCCATCCCTGGGGTGCCTGGGGTTCCAGCAAGGAAGCAGCTACATACTGATAGCTGCATATTTTTGGGCTCAAATATCTCCTACTGCAATTGCATCTGACTTTGAGGATCACAGAGAGGCTTTTTTTCCTCTCTTCAATTCCTTGTACATCAGTAACAAAGTATATTCAGCATCTCTTTCATCATCAGTCTCTGAGCAAGGTGGACTGCAGCAAGAACAACAGACTAATGAAATAAAAGCCCAGGAGCTACAAAGGATTCATGGTACTTGAATTTTTAGGATCACAGAAACACAGAACAATTTAAGCTCAGAAAGATCTTAAAAGGGCTCTGTTCCAACCCACCTCTCAGTCACGAGATGTTCCTCCTTAATATCACAGACTCTGTTCCCAGCACAACAAATTATCTTGTTTTCTGATATCTTGAGTCAATTTGGCTGTTTGTCATCACTAGTGGAAAATTTGGCCCAGAACCTTTGAGGATTCAGATGTTTCTGAATTATAAAATCACAAAAAGAATTGCAGTACAAGCAAACAAAACTGGTTGATATATGATTGATATTATATATGATATTATATGATATGATTATGATATGATATGATATGATTATGATATGATATGATATGATATGATATGATATGATATGATAATCTTTGATACTTGTACATTGTCTAGAGTAAATCTCAGCGTTTTCAGAGGATGATACAATTCATCTGGAAAGTCTCCTAACCTATTGTTGCTGTCCCCATGTGTATTTGTGATGCAGGAACCTGTGGGTGCTGAGACACGTGATGATGTAAGTTGCTAGATTCACATTTTGCCAGTTGCCAGTAAATTCACTCATTTCAGTGGGAAGAGGCCAGTTTCATAATCAACCAAAGAGCAGGTCCAAATCTGCTTTTTCTCCTGTTTTCTTTTTCTCACATAATTTGTCTATAATCTCACCAAGCTAGCAAAAATCAATGGATTCCAAAGAAAACTGTGACACAGAACAATGACCTGACATTTGAAGAACCCAAAGGTTTATGATTTCTTACAGAACCCCAGTGCCAGTATCTATTTTTAACCAAAATCTTGCCCTGTTTGCATAGGCCAGGCTTTCCCTACGCATGCAGTGACACAACAAATGGTGAGTTGTGTGGAGTGCTGGAGATTTTTTGATGCCATAATGCTTGCTAATGTTCATGCCACCACTGCAAATTTTGTTCTTCAACAAGGAGATCTTGTCTGTGCTCCTATTACAGTCTCTCTTTAAGTCGTTCCTCAGTTTATTTCATCCTAGTTCTACATCTGATAAAAGCCAAAATTTCCATCTAGGCCAAAATCTTCCATGAACATTTATGAGGTTTCCCACAGGTGACACGTTGAAGCTGTTCACACCTGTTAACACAGGTGGCTGCATCATCAGACGTTGTCAGACCACTGCAGCCACACAGTTCCTACCATTTAATTTGGCATAGCCTCCACCCCCACAACCTTTTTAACACAAGGTGATGAGAATCTTGCCCACAAGTGTCCTTCTGCAGCCCCACAGGATTGTCAATGGCTGTTGCATTGAACAACAGGCTATGAAATCCTACTTCTTATTTCTTTTAAGGAAAAGTCCAGTCTGAACTGGATATTCTATTATGATAATACCACTTCCCCCTTCACCTTGGATATTCTATTTATCTCCTTCAGAATCTAAGCTATTTGACCACAAAGACCCTTACACAGATGTGGTGGTAACAAACCTCTGATAATTTCTCTGGAAGTCACCACTTTCCAGGATGTATCCCTGTGGACAGATATCTTTTCTCCCCATGGCCAAGGCTTTGGTTTCCCTGTTGCAGTTAATGAAAAATTTCTCTTTTCTCTAAGTATTGTGTGATTCAACCCCAAACTCTCAGTTCAGTTAGAATAGCCAGGACATGCATTTCTCCCAAAACACGACAAGTTCTCTGGATCTAATACTGTTTAAAGAGTTTTGTAACATCAGTGTGATATGATATAGTCAGACTAAGCCTACAGGTTTCTAGAGAGCTGTCTCAGGAAAGGTGAGAAAAGAAAATAACAGAAAGACTGGCTGAACAGAGACC